>CM023487.1:86039286-86179933 GCA_013339685.2 Hyalomma asiaticum | reverse complement strand
GACGTCACTTGGTTCCGCCTTTATCCACCGGGGATAGCTCTTCCATGTTAATACGCCTTTAGATTGTCCGAAAAATGAATAAATGAAAAATTTAAATGAAGACGAAGGAGAGCATAAAACTTGTCAATTCGTGAAGCCGTTGTGTGGTTTTCTTTTTGTCCACGGCCCTCGACATCCGCAGTCTTCGGATTCTCAAATTGAAATAAAATGCTTGTGATTATCAATCAAAATGTGCCAAGATATCGACAAGTGTGAGAGTTGCACATCTTAAGCGAAGGAAAAGGCGCAAACAAAAGGCGTCCAAGCAAACGACATACGAGGAGAGAAGACAACACGAACGACGTGTTTTCTTGTGTCCCAGTTCGCACGCCTTTTTTTTTCATAATAAACCCTTACCCTGGATGTCGCTATAGTGCGCGATCTCATTGAAGCTACACGAACAGCCGCCCACAAAGGCATTTATTGGTATGTGTGATTAGCTATACCTTGAACGAATGACAACTAACGAAGCACGCACGTGGATGCATTGTAGGAATTAATGTGATGTTTCCATATTTATAGAATGCAGCTAGTGCGAATGATAATGGCTGATTGCTTTAACTAACTTTAGAACACTCTCTCGAAGAAACGATCTTGATTTGCTTTATGCCAGTTGGCCCATTTGCTGAATGAAACGAATGAATGGCATCCCTGTCATTTCCCACAAAATAGTGCCTATTTCGTCCAGAAACCCGGCCCGTGTACTGTGCGTTTGTCAGTGCACGTTAAAGAACCCCAGGTGGTCTAAATTCTCGGAGCCCTCCACTACGGCCTTTCTCTCCCCTTTATCTCTTTCACTCCCTTTCCCCCACCCCCACGGACGCTCAGCCGTGCTCCCTACACGGGCTGCAGAAATTAGCGTCCTTTCCTAACCGAACCACAATAATCATCATCCCGGAGTCGAGCGGGAGGGAAAACCTAAAAAAACAAGAAAAGCGACGCGCACGGAAGAGGCGCCCAAGGTCACGCCACAACTGGCTGAATCTCCAAAAGGGGGGAATTTTGTAGAAATCGTCTTATTGCGGCGAGCAAGCGCGCGAGACAGGCGTAGGGAGAGAGAGGAGGCGGAGAGTGCATACCGACGCTCCTCGCGGCTTCAGAGGGAAAAAGCGGCGCCGGCGAAGCGGCGAAGAACCGAGAAAGGGCAAGAAGGTTCCTGACCCTTACGCGTGCTTTGGTCACGTGGGCCGCACCGAACCTTCGAGAACCGATTTCCAAGGCTATATAAGGAGTCGACCGCGGGCCGAGAACAGCTAGCAGTCGTAACAATCGTAGTCGTACGTGACTTGGCGAGAACAAAGACGCTGCTCGACGAGCCAGCTGACGAGCCCTGCCTGCAAGCTACAAGTGGAGAAGACGCCTCGAGTGACTTCGGTGAATATGACTCTTTTGGGTTTTATCCCTTGTTGCAGCGCATGAGCTTGTTCGTTTGTTGTTGATTTCGTGTAACGCTGTAATGCATTTGTGTTTGTATCGTGAAGAGCCGAGCTTGTGCACGTTTTGTGTGACTGCCTGTTTGACGAAAACATAGTTTTATTTGATCACCCTTGGCTCTGACTCGGTCTTTGAACCACCGCTGGCGTTTTGCTAGTGTACCGAAGGGGACCAAAGCACAATTGTCCAAGCTATTGTGGGATTTCTTTCTGGCGATTGCGCCTCGTACCTCACAGCTCGTGATCGGTGATATTGTTAGACGACCACCTTCCGTCAGCAACAAGCTGGACTTTCATATGTATTCCGTTACCTGATGGAGAATACTATCAATAAGTGACGCACAGGAAGTAAGGAAGCTTTATGACAATTGCGCATTTTTGTGCACACAACTGCGCACTAACACATACTGAATTTCTGTGCCTAAGCGGCTCAATAGGCAAGAATACTTGACATGCACTGAGGCCACTTCTCTATAAAATTGTTTGTAATGTCAGCAACGGTGCTTTAAACTAAGAGATGAGCGTAAAAAGCAGTCTAAAAGCTCCACACAACACTCACTTCGAAATGCCACCTGTTTATGAGCATAAAAAAGTAATTTCTGCATATGCTCACGCATAGCCATTGTTTAAACTTGGCATGCATCAACTGTTATGGCCAAGGCACAGGCGCTTACATATATATTAACTAATACCTCTTGTGCTTGTTTTCGAGTTTTTATTTTGTAACATCGATTTCGCAATCTGGGTTCTTTTCTGATCAGTTAATCGGAGCGCGTAATGCTAAATGCTAACCATTAAAATATCGGTGAGCCTCAGCTGTCGAAACCCCTGTTGGGAGAAGCTGCTTCGCCTAGGGGTCTCAAAGAGCGTAACCGAAAAGTATTTTCGTGAGTATAACTCCAACTATGCCTGGCCACGTCGTACAAACCAGCCGATTTAAACTCGACTGAGCCAGGAGGAGAAGCCTTTATGTGAGTTGGAGACATAGCGAGGCTCTCAGGTTATAAATCTTCCTGATGAACATCCATGCGGGCTTCAAGGATCCATACATCGAATGCGAGTAAAAATGTGACTATGGTATATATATATACATATATATATAGTTTGTTGAAGTATAGAACTTCAGCTGTTCAGCTGCCGCATGAATATAAATATGAGACGTAGCACTTCAGTAATGTTTCATTTATTTGTCGACGTTTTGGTCAGAGCATGACCTTTCTCTTCAGAAAGGTCAGGCTGTGACCGAAGCGTCGACAAATAAATGAAACATTACTGAAGTGCTACGTCTCATATATATATATATATATATATATATATATATATATATATATATATATATATGAGACGAGAGAATATATATGAGAATATATATATATATATATATATATATATATATTTCAGGAAGAATATTTCCCTGAGCCCGAATAGATATTTTCAAAAGAGATTCACACTGATTAACCAAATATAACTACTGACGATGCGGCCGGTGAACCGGGCTTTATCAAAGTAAAATGGTGTGTCAGAGCACCTTCCTTTTAAGGGTGCAGGAAGGGGAGACAGTGAGGCTACAAAGGCGTATGTGTGTACAGGGAATGGCTATGAAGTCTGCCTGGGCAGAACACGTGATCGGCTGCGGTGAGTCACGAAGCGACACCGTAGCCTCTCAATTAACAGCAAGGCCACTCACTTACAACCCCGAGGGATCCTGCTACCTGTGTCTAACGCAACTATAAAGCCACTCTGCATTGTAAAAATGGTAATCATCACAGAAGAAAAAAAACTGATTTATTGACAAACGGCTGCCTAGAATCGACTAGAATATCTTGCAGTGGAAAAATATAAACCATGAAGTAAGAAAAATGGAAATAAAATAAGAGATATAAAGAAAAGTTCAGCAAAAAGGTAAAGTGTGAAAGAACACATTGTAGTTATTTGAAATGGTTTCCTCATAATGGCAATGCCCTACTTCCTCGGGAAACATGTCAGTTTACCCATGTTTCCATTAATGCCCGAGGTCGTGGTGCTTCCGAAAGCCCGATTCCAGTATCGTTGCCTTCAGGTCGCTAAATGAATGGCCGAGAAGGTGCACATGCTTAGACAGGGGCAGGTTCAAGGAATTTTTTGCGTGTGACTTGTGATTATTAAACCGTGTTCGGAAAGGTCTTTCTGTCTGACTAATATATTGTTGATTACATTTAGTGCCCTAAATCCACCACCCGATGGACTGACTACTCATGGTTCGGGCGGAGAAACTGAGGAATCTCTTCAATTATCAGCCGACACCATCTCAGGTGAGGCTTCAACTATAGGGCTCGAATGCTCCCGCTCTAAGTCCACGCTCCTCCTAATGAGCCCGAATGAGCAGCTAACTCGCTCATAGAACTCACCCTGAAGGAACACCTGTCCCCCTTACCCGCATTCTAACATCCTTGGTATGTACTTGCAGGATTCCAGAAATGACCATAGTCTGAAAACTCTCAAGGCCTCCACGTACTCTGTGTCGCAGCTGTTACACCACGTATCCTCCCTACAAAGTGTTTAGATGAAGCGGACAAGATGAAAGTTGTAGATGCTCTCACGTTGAGCCGCATTCTATAGACACTTTTTACGGGGAGAGGAGGAGCGGTCTGGCAACCCACGCCCCCCGCGCCCTCATCCTCTCCTGGCGAGTGCGAGGTGGCATTGAGCTCGCACGCTGATGCTTCAATGTGCGGAGTTGTCGAACAAGTTATGCGTGTTGTAGACTAACCTCGGGTTTTCTTTTTCTCTTTAATCGTGGTGCCAGACGACATAATTAGGTCGGCAGAAAGCCAGTGTGCACTTTTCATAATTGTGCTAAGAACTTCAGGCTAAGGAAACTCTTCTCGGAGGAATAATGCGGCGCGCATGAGCAGACTTGCAGAATTCGTTGCTCCATGCTCTCAAAGTTGTATCTTTTTCCTCTGGACGTGGAGCAGCGGCATTCATGTATTTTAAACGGGAAAAGCTTTGTACCCCTTAGAAGTTCTCGGGAATATTAGAGCCCTGAATTTTTGGTGAATATAGCACAACGACCTTTACACTGATGCTCTACCTCGGCCTTGACCGCAAGAAGCGTGTCGGACTTGCCCCACAACGATCGATCAGTTTGACGAAGTATAAGAAACGGCAAACACGTACACCTTTACTACCGCATAGTGTTTCTTCATTACAGGCTGAATATCGCAACGGCAGTGCATCTAGTAGAGAGACCAAAAAAAAAAAAAAGAACATGCAGCTCACTTCATCGGCGCGCACTGCGTGATATCGGATGCCACTATCTATGCCTTACAGGTGGCACGAACTTCAGTCATTTTCGCCGCAGGGTATGATAACAGAATGGGGCCGCAAAAGGACAGAAAGTTGAGCGAGTTGGTAACATTCCATAATCAAAAGAAGAGGCGTGCAGGACACGGACACAAGGAGAGCAGTGAACACCACGAACGCCGACTAACAACTGATGCACAGCACAGAGGCGAAAAAGAAAGAAGACACACAGCTTATCTGCGCATGCTCGGAATGGTAGCGCCACCTGTCATACTGTTACACGTGCCGTTCTACGCGATAGACAACTGCTAAGACACTCTATCTCCTCTCTGTTTAAGATAATCGACGGTTGACTCACGCATGCACTTCCACTAATACTGATATGCCAGGCCTCAACCAATAAACGCGTATCTTCGTTCTTATGCCTGTACAGGATCTCGGTTTCGTCTAACTCGGGCATGCAGCTACAGACCTGGCAGTGCAAGGATAGATTGGACGGCGTCCCACCTGATAGCGACCTTCTGTGTTCAATTAATCTTTGATTAATACAACGTGCAGTTTGCCCTACATAAAAACGTCCGCAGCTAAAAGGAATCTTATAAACCACACCCATGCGACAGTCGGTGATATAGTTCTTGGCTAAGTGCTTGACTGGACAGATATCTGTTCGCTTCTTACCTTCCATCTGCTCATTTCTTCTATGCACGGCAGCACAAACCCTTCCTAACTTATTGGGAGCCGTAAACACAACATTAACGTCCATATTTACTTCCTACTTTCTTAAGCCTGTGCGAAACTGCGTGCATATACGGAATACTCACGACCTTTTTCTTGTTAATGGTACTCTCTGCTATAGCTTTAGTTCCGGTCGAAATCGACTTCTTAAGACGTTCTGCTACTGTGGCTATGGCTAGTCTAGGGTAACCTGCATCTAAAAGGCGCTCGACCTGCGCATTAAAGCTAATGGTCAAACGGTGCACGCACGACTTTGATAGGGCTGACTTTAAACAGGACAAGGCTATTCCGTTTTTTACTACTTTGGAATGCTTGGAGTCAAAGTTTAACAACGGCTTAGATGCTCTAGGGGAATACTGCCAACATACGTGATTCTGCTCAAATGACAACGAGATATCTAAAAACTGTATTACGTTTCTCTCCGGTAGTTCTTTCGTGAACCTTAGACCATCTCCATTAAGTTTAAATTGATCGCTTACATAGGTGACGACTGATTCAAAATCATTCTTACTAGAAAGTACCAGGTAATCGACCGCATACCGAAATACCCTGATGATGCGGTCCCCTAACGCCTCTTTTAAACGGCAGTCAAACTTGCTCAAGTACAGATCACTTAGAATAGGGGCGACCTTTGAACCTATACGAATTCCTGATTTTTGCACAAACACGCCTTCTCTGTATCCAACTATTGTTGACGTTAAGTACATCGAAAGAATTTCTAGAAAGGTACCTGTAGAAACTCCGCATCTATCTATGAAACCGGACTCTTGCCCTTGTTCTTGAATACATTCTTTCACGCAATTTAATAAACCTTTATGGGGCAACGAGTAATACAGATCCTCTACATCCATGCTAAACGCTGTGCAGTCGCCAGGATTTTCCTCTGTTAACAACTGAACTAGAGCCTGAGAATTACGTACACGGAAGGGGTCAGAAAAACTTAAGTATGTTAAGCACTTCTGCAAATAGCTGGCTACACAAACTTGCCAAGTCCCTGACTCTGATACAATCGAGCGAAAAGGAATTTCTGGCTTATGGGTTTTCGCCGAGAAAAATAATTCTAAGGTGAGCAACTTTGCCTTTTTAACACTGGAAGCTACCTTATCTAGATTATGTTTCAACAGGAGATCGACAGCTCGTTGTTTTACTACAGAAGGTTCCAGTTTCACAGGTCTAAAATTCTTTTCAATAGCTGCTGAGGCTTTATCTGAAAAAGTGCTATTCGGCATTATTACGGCATTATTAAGCTGTGTGTCTTCTTTCTTTTTCGCCTCTGTGCTGTGCATCAGTTGTTAGTCGGCGTTCGTGGTGTTCACTGCTCTCCTTGTGTCCGTGTCCTGCACGCCTCTTCTTTTGAATATGGGGCCGCAGTTCACAGCCGACGGCCTCGGCAAGCCGCGGTGCTTATAGCCCTCATCCCCGCCTCTCCTATTCGTTTCTCGTGACACAAACACCAGTCCACGCCTGCCAATCGTGTTACTGTGTGAAATAAAAAAGAAACGTAAAAAAAAGAAAATAGAAAACGCCCGAGGATATTAGAGGAAACCAGCCACCGCACGCTCATGCACGACCGCATGTACTACGAGCTGTAGCCGATACTAAGGTGCAAAACAAGCGCAAGCTCCCCCTCTCCCCCACCACATCACAACTCACGTGAAAAAAGGCATTGTAGCCCCGAAGGGTGCTCCTGCTCGGCCACAGAGTGTGAAAACATTCGTGTGCTATGCAAACAGGAAGACCTCGCCGTAAATGTACGGCACCGATACTGTCGTGGCCTGCTCTGTAAAAATCAGTGACCAGCACAGGCTAAAAGCTCGTGAGGACGTTGCACACAATTATTTCCTGTGTACAGAGCCCCAATTTAGGCGGAATTGAGCGCGCCAGAAGTAGAAAAATTACAGCATATCCACGGAGTGAATGATGATGAGTGGGCGAAGCTCGGGATTTTCATCGTAGATCGTGCCGAGTTCCGGATTAATTTAGTTAACGCGCACGCTACGAATCCTCATGGTTCAACTATGCGCAAGCGAAATCTCCCACCGGCACTTCATTGCAAGTCAAGATCCAGTGCATATATATATATATATATATATATATATATATATATATATATATATATATATATATATATACAGAATTGACGATGCGCCTCTTAGAGAACGAAGGTTTATTAAGTCAACGTTTCGGTCGGAGCCCGACCTTTTTCAAGTCTGTCTTGAAAAAGGTTCTCTAAGAGGCGCATCGTCAATTCTGTTATAAACTAGCGGCAACCCAAGCTATTTTTGCATATACAGTCCTAGATATATATACATATATATATATATATATATATATATATATATATAAGCAGTGAAGAAACGGACGAACGTGCAAGAACTTATATATATATATATATATATATATATATATATATATATATATATATATATATATATATAAGGGGTTCCGGTGAAGCTTCTCCAACGCGAGCAGTCGGTATTTCTCAATCAAGAAACTCGCTAGGAGACGCTGCCTGCGCCAACGTTGTCTCTCGCGGGTGAGAGCGCGTTCTCCTTCTTTGCGAGGTGGTAGAGCGTTCCTCTAAGAAAGAGCGTTTCCATAGCCAACGCGCGCCTTTCGCTCTCTCTCTGTCTCTCTCTCTCACAAGACAGCAGAGGCACGCGCCGGGAGAGAGAGAGAGAGGCACGCGCCGAGGCGAACGCCGAGGGCGAGCGCGTGCCTCGCAGCACGCAGGTTACGCCTGACGACTGACAAGGTTAGACTAAGAGGAGCTTCGTCCCTAAAAGCGACAACTGCAGTCGCCCCGTACCTTCCATGCAAAAGCGAGCGTCCGCACACGCCAACGGGTTCCCACATTGCGGACGGCTCCACCCGGTAGGCAATATGGCGGCGCCCACGAGTAAACGGTCTATACGCCACCCCATATATCAAGTTGAACTGAACGCGTGAACGCCATGGTCCCCTTCGCAACTAAGGCGGTCCTGAACCTTCCGCGTAGCACAAGAACAGCCAAACTAGTTGAACTGGGCTTGCGTAACACCTTTCCTGAGCTAGTTGGCGCGCGCATTCAGGCGCAGCATTTAAGATTTTCCACGAGCGCCGCTGGCCGCCATATTCTCGCCTCCCTTCGTATCAACATAATCGCTACTCAGCCAACGTTTGTAGCCATTCCTCGACAGATTCATACTTCGCTCATAGTTAAGCCCCTGCCTCGCAGTATGCATCCTCAGCATCACGTCGCCCGACGCGTAACTCTCGCAAATCTCCTTCATAAGAGTTACGGACAAGCTCAGGATGCCATTTGACTAGACGCCGCTTGTACAGCGCAAGAATTCATAGGAGCTGCCTACAACCCTGCTCTACCCCATCCCTTGACTTACCGTCTTCCCACACCCTCAACAGCTGAGGAGGCAGCGGAGACCGCCATTGCTTTGGCCCTTGCGCAATCAGACGCAATGCACGTCTTTAGTGATTCGAAAACAACCCTGTACAAGTTTTCTAGGGACAGGATACACTCCCCTGCCTGGAAGTTGCTGCCCCCTCCCCCCCCCACGCCAAATTTACCACGCATAATAGCACAGTGGGTGCGTGCTCATTCGGGAATCCCGGAAACGAAGCTGCCGATAAACTGGCCCGAGGTTTGATTTCCCACGCTACGGACAGCCTCGATTAAGGCTTCTCGAACGAGTGGAATGGATGCTATGAGCGTCCCCTTTGTAACGGAGCGGTGACATGTGCGCCACCAGGCTCGTAAAAAAATTTAAGAACTTTTTTTTTAGGGGCGAAGCTCCTTATAGCGGCACGGTTCTTCCCCCGTCGTAGTAGTGTGTAACCAGTCTTAACGCTAGTACCAGATCTTGACCTCCAAGGTGGTGCCGGTGGGAGATTTCTCCTGTGCGTTGTTGAACAATAAAAAATTCGCAGCGTGCGCGTTAACTAAAAGCCGAATTCTTCTGTCTCTCATTACCCATTAGCAGCCATTGGCATGTTCCAGTAGGAAACGTTAGTAGAAGTAGAAGTGTAAGTGTTAGCTAAAATCCGACTTCTTCTGTCTCTCATTCCCATTAGCAGCCATTGTTTACCTCCAAGGTAGTGCCTGGTGAGATTTCTCCTGTGCGTGATTAAACAATAAAAATTTTGTTCAAAACGCCGTTGATTGATGAAATAAACCAACGAAAGACGCCAGATGTTTTCTAAAAGCAAAACGAGACGGCTCGCGCCCTCGCCGCGAGCGCCGGGAGCCACGCGCTCCCCGGCAAACTCGACACTGCCCAACGCACTGCCCCGGCAAACGCGAGAGACAACGTTGGCGCAGGCAGCGTCTCGAGTTTCTTGATTGAGAAATACCGACTGCTCGCGTTGGAGAAGCGTTCACCGGCAACCCATATATATATATATAGGCACTGGATCTTGACTTGCAATGAAGTGCCGGTGGGAGATTTCACTTGTGCATTGTGCATAGTTGAACCGTGAGGATTCGTAGCATGCGCGTTAACTAAATTAATCCGGAACTCGGCACGATCTACGATAAACATCCCGAGCTTCGCCCACTCATCATCATTCACTCCGTGGATATGCTGTAAATTTTTTTAAATGCGAAGCATTTGTTAGCGAGATTCGGCGAGTTTGAGCGTATCTATCTACACTCTAAGCCAAAACCGAGTGAATTGGGAGTAACTGCTGCCGTTCGTCTCCACAATGTCCACTTAGTCCTCAAAGAGGTCAACTGTAGGCCAGTGGTGCCGTGTGCAAACTGCGAGAGAGCAACAGTTGCACCGCGAGGAGCAAGCGGTTGTACCCACGGAGACTTTCCGCGAGCGCGCGCAGCCGCCAAGGAACCGCCAACAGCCAGCACGCGCGTGAGCATATAGTCCGCGGAAGAAACATGCTCTTAGCAGTATATTTTAGTTTAAACGGTCGTGAACAGTGCGGTGTAAAGGAAGTGGTGCCGCGTATGTGTCACTAGAACAAAAAATAAACAAATTTATCCATGCAGGAATTTTCGCTGACGCCCACGTTGTATCAATGCGCGGCGTGCCGGTTCTCTCGTCACATGTGCTGCAGTGACAAGTTAGGCCTCGCTGGCCCGCGACGATGTTGGTGCGCTGTGGATGTGTTCTTGTTTTCGTGCTTTTAGTGTTGTGGCTGCTCTTCATCATGCTGTTCTTAATCATTTCTCCACGTTGTGTTTACCGTGGTTCGTTGTTGGAATGAAGTGCTGCGCCATCGGAATGCTAAGAGGTGAATGGGACCTCGCCTGAAAGGTGCGTGTAAACAAAGCTTTATTTGCTTCCTGTTATTTCACTTGCACGCTTTTCAGATGTCATGTTAACCGCACATTTGTTACCTGCATTCTCATCTTCCCAACGAAACGTGCGTGTTTAATCACAACTCGTGCTGTAGAGCATTCCTAATCCTGTTTTACCAGGAAAGCTCAACGGGTTGCTTGGGTCGGCGTGACATGCGTACCCTCGATGGGGGCCACACGTTCGCCGAAGCTAGCGCAGCTTGCAAGGCACCCTTTCGCGGTACTAAATTTATACGCGTTGCCTATGCCAAAATATTGCAGCCTTCCAAAAAAGAAAAGCAAAAGCGTGTACGTGTCATCCTTCTTTCTACTTCAAAGTCTCTTTATAACCGCTTATACAGGGACTCCGAAGTATACGAGCAATTCGGTTAGATACGATGCTGTTGCAGTACTGCATGTCTAGCTTTAAGTTTTCATCTGCCTTTTAATTTAGCAATACTAGATTTGTGTTTCTATATACTGAGTTTTTTTATTGGATTATTTGATTTTTTTGTATTGTTGCGTTCTTGTTTTTATTCCGGTATGTGTTATGCATTATTTTTTTTTACTGTTAATACTGCTGCTAATCCTTGTATTATTTATCGGTAACCTTCACCGAGGGTCCCGTTACAGTCATTGTACCTTGGGACCCTCGTTTGTATATTTTATGCCTTGTAATTAACCTGTTATGCCGCAAGAAATCTGATTAATTGGTAATTGAAGTTTAGTGCCAATAGCACAGGTATCGTTCGCACCAGCGAGCTGGTAGTCAGAGTTCTGAATTCGGTTATGTATAATTTTGAAGTTGCGCTCTTAGTTGTTTATTAATTATATAAACTTTGATAATGTTCATGGCGCGGTGTTCATTATTACAGGCGTTTTAAAGCCTTTTTCATACCAAAATTGAGTGTTTCAGCAAAATGATGCCGGCGAGACATGCTACGCGCACGCAATCATTAGTTATAAATAAGCGGGCCGACAAACGTGTTTCTGTCAAAGCTTGCAACGTTAGGTTCTACAGCTAATTTCTTAAAGGCCGTAAGCACATCTAAATTATACAGTTTAATTTTCCCAGGTTCACTGAAAATGTTTTTCCTGTGTCTAATCGATTCGATATGATGTAGCAACAATTCTTCGAACACTGCTGCCGCAAGTAATCAGTATTTCTGGAATGATTTTTGCAGAACAGAAGGACTCCGAGCATTGCCCCATCCTAAAGATGCCCTCACCATATGGAAGATCTGGGTATACCCTCAGTATTACTCAATGAAGATACCGAATATTTTTAAGGCGGCTGGACAGCATCCGTTTGGATACAGTACCATCCTGTTGAAATCCTTCACTCGTTCCCATCGTTTCTGCCCTGGCATTGCATATTCCGTTGGACTGAGCATTCGACACTGACTTTTCACCGAAGATGCAGAAGACATTTGACTCGATATGCCGCATGGTTGGTGTTAGCAGTGGTGTGCTGTCAACTGCACTTGTGCGTGTGGCGAGCATGCTACATGATGTAAAGAAAAAGAGTAATAAACTGTTCCTTGGTTTATATTTTGTCCATTATTTTGTTTAGATTTTGTCCATATCCCTGGCTCGGGGAACTTACGTACAGTGCCTATGCCGCAAAAGCACGTTTGAGATAAATACTCGACCTCTTAATAAAAACTTCATATAAGGAAGACGGAGGAAGTAGCTCCTCGGGATCAAATGAACTGATAAGCAGCTTCATTTCAATGGGGTAACTGCAAAGCCCAACATTTAGTCCACTGAAAGCAGCTCACGGGTGACATTTAAAGGGCAACTCCGGCGGTTTTTTCGCCATATTCTGATATCAATGTTTTCCAACGGCACTGATAGTCCTGTAACAGCTAAGGTACTTCAGTTTGTTCAGAAGCGCACCAATGGTTTTAAATAACCAATTGAAAGTCGTGTTAAAACCGAAACCGAAACGGGTAGGCGCGTCGCGCAGCGTATGCGATGACGTCGCAACCTCCCCGCCATCAGAAATATGGAGCTGGAGCCCGAAAAACGCCAGTGGAGCGGTCATCCGACGATACATCGAGTTCTGCCAGCTTTTCTGAACTTGACTGCGTCGATTTGAGCGCTCAAGCGTCGACGTTTTGCCTTTGACGGCCCGCTGGCTCAGGTAGGCAGCGTTGAAGGTGATGACGTCAAAAACACAGGGTGGCCCGCATGGGAATCCGCTAAAAAATTTTAAAATTCATTTACAGGAAAACTAAATGATTTACAGCCGCCTGACTTGGCATATATTATTAGTGTACAGAGGAGAATATATATTGAAAGTTTCATTGAGATCAGTGGACACTGAAAAATCGCCGGAGTTGCCCTTTAATCCCTGGGGAGCAATTGTGGAGACGAACACTTCATCCCCCAGAGACTAACCAGAGGGACTAAATGTTCATGAAGAGATTAACTGCTAGGAGACTAACCATTCGTCCCCTTACCGTTGATCCCTAAAGGGACCAATGGTTGTGGCAAGACATTTAGTCCCGCAAAGGACTAACCCCTATGGCCCCGTTGATCCCTTTTGGCTTAGAGTGTATCTAGCCGCCTACGATTTTGTGTTCTCCTGGCCGTTTCGCTAACGGGATGTTTATGAAAATTGGTGTGCCACAACATGACTACATGCGAACATAGATGACAGGTCATAACAGGAAAATCATGACGTGCATGTCATGAGCGGCATGATTTACATGATACGGTCTTCGTGCTCTCCTGGTCGTTTCGTTAATGGGATGTATATCAATATTGGTATGCACGAACATGACTGCATGACGGACATAAGTGACAGATCATAACATGAAAAGCATGACATGCATGTCATGAGCGGCATGATTGGCATGCCACGGTCTTGGTGCCTGTCATGAGCGACATGATTTACATGCCACGCGTTTCAATAATGGGACGTATACGGAAATTGCCATGCCTCAACATGACTGCATTGCAATCATAAATGAAAGGTCATAACACGAAAATCGTGACATGCATGTCATGAGTGACATGATTTACATGCGACGGTCTTGGTGCTCTCCTGGCCGTTTCGTTAATGGGATGTATACGAAAATTGGTATGCCACAACATGACTGCAAGAAGAACATGACTGACAGGTCACAACATGAAAATCATGATATGCTTGTCATGCAGCGACATGATTTACATGCCACGCGTTCCGTTAACGGGATGTATACGAAAATTGGCATGCCACAACATGACGGCATCACGAACGTAAATGACAGGTAATAACATGAAAATCATGATGTACACGTCATCCACGACATGATTTACATGGAATGGTCTTGGTGCTCTCTTGGCTGTTTCGTAAGTGGGATGTATAGGAAAATTGGTGTGCAACAACATGACAGCACGATGAGCATAGAGGACGGGTGATAACATGAAAAGCATGACATGCATGTTATGGGTGGCATGATTTACATGCCACGGGTTTCGTTAAAGGGATGTATACCAACATTGCTACGGCATAACACGACAGCATGACGAACGTAAATGACAGGTCATAACATTAGAATCATGACGTGCGTGTATGAGCGGCATGGTTTACATGCCACAGTCATGGTGCTCTTGCGGCCACTTCGTTAACTTCATATGTACCAAACTCGGTATGGCGAGACAACAATGCAAATTCATTTTACGTTCCTTATGCGTGCTTCGCATTACCTTGACTCCCACAGCAAGGGGTATCTGCCAATTTTTTTCCCTTTCTAGTTAAGTTGTCCTCATGCCTTTTAAATCTACTTCAATTAAGTCGATCATAATATAGCTAAAACTTAAATTCATAGCCCAGTTCAGTGCCCCTTATGGCAGAAAGTCTTTATTTTTCCCCGTAATTATTTTTGTCTGTTCTCTCTGGTTTTGTGCCACTACTATTCCAACCGTCTCTTACTTATTTCAATTGCAGGTATGTTGAGGTTTCCACTGCTCTTCGTAAAACTCAAGGCTTCATGTAGGGTAGTCCCCAAACGTATACCTAGGTGCATATTTCCGCTTTCAATCACAACATGTTTCGTCGTTTCCCTATGTTCCTCACAGCATGTGCAGTTGTCTTCTTTACTGAATTTCGCTTTGTAACTACGCGTTTTAAGGCAGCCCGATCTCGCTTCAAACAGTAAAGCGCTTCCTCTTGAATTATCATAAAATGCTTCCCTCTTTATTTCGTTTTTGCCCTTTCGGTAGTTATTCAGAGTCAGTTTTTTTCAATCGCTGCCATCCAGTAAATATTCACCGCCTCTCTGACTTTTCGCTTTACGCTCTTTGTTGTCCGTTCTCTTAGGGCGGTTGAGCCTCCTAGTCCTTTTTCTCCACTGCGTGGCAACGCTCTTTCTATATAAATAACGGAACACCTTCACTGCCCACCTACTATCTTTCATATTCCTTCGCCTCTCTTCAAACCTTATTTTGCTCTGCGCTTCCCTTGCCTCAAAACTCGCCCATCCCATATCGCCCTTTACAGCCTCGTTTGTCGTTTTCCCGTGAGCACCCAAGGTGAGGGGTCCAACAGTTTTTTTTATTCATATCCATTCCTGACTGTATGTATCTCTGGCCTCAAACACACCATTGAGTTCCTAAACCCCAGGTACCATTACCCCTTTCCACAGACCCCTAAGCACCTCGTACCTATTGTGTCCCCATAACGCTCTGTGCTTCATTTTTTGCAGCGTTGCTCTTTACCTTTGCTGCCAAAGCTTTCTAGTGTACCTCCATGAATCTATCACCCTCATTTACCCATACCCCAAGGTACCTGTATTCGACTTCTCTCGGTATTTCTTGGCCCTGTACGGATACCGCCTGAATGTCGGGACCATTCAATACCATCAATCTACATTTTGTTACACTAAATCCTACTGAGCCTCGCCATCATTTCCGCTTATATTCACCAGCCATTGTACACGTTTCTACTGTCCGCGAAAAAGACAATATCGTCAGCATAAAATAAACCTGGAAGCATCTGCTCAATCACCATGCCGCCGTGTTTGTGTGACAGATTAAAACCAATGTTACTATCTCCTAGCGCTTTTTTCCATTCTAAACATGTACAGCACGAATAACAGCAGCGACAAAGGACATCCCCGCCACAGCCCCTTGCTAATATCATGGTTCTCTATGCTACTGATTCCTTCTCATTCTGTGCAAACTGTATTTTCTCGATGTATCTCCCTGGAAATCTGTACGCAATCGCCCCCTATGCCCATTCCTTCCAATATTTCCCACAATATTTCCTTATTTCCTGATTAACATGGTCATACGTCCCAGTGATGTCTAGAAAAGCCACATACAAGGGCTTCATTTCTCTTTTAGATAGTTCTATACAGTGCGTAAGAACAAATGGGTTACCGTCTAATCGCCTGTCTACTCGAAATCCATTCTCAAGTTCTCCGAAAATATTGTTACTTTCTGGGCGCACACCTTTGCAGCGCTCCCTCACCCACCCTCAACCACTCCCAACAAGTTCCATCCAGACGCCTCTAGATCCACACTCTCTCTTCCCCGCAACTCCTGTCCCACTACCGTGGCACTTCACCCAGACGCCTCCTATGCGGTGAACCTCACGGCACACTTTCCCATATTCTTTTCGACTGTCCCGCTGTTCCCCGCTGGGACAGCCTCCTATCTCAAATTTGGAGGACTGGGAAGACATGCTGTCGTCTACAGACCCGACACTCCAACTTGCTGTGGTGATTCGGCCTACCAATGCCATTTCATGAGAGGCATTATCATGTAGAGGTGGCTTGGACTGCTCGGTGGTCCAGGGATCCGGGGTTCCACACACACTAGCCTATAAAGTTCTCTCTCTGTCTCTCAAACTCAAGACACTTTGGCTTCTTCTCATACTCGAGGGTCCTGTTAATCAAGCCTTTCACTCCCACCCTAGTCGCCGCTTTTAAGCATGCGCTGAGACGCTACACACGTAGCAGCACTAGAAATGGCTACACTCCGAAACGTGCGCTGTTTATCGAGGTATGCAGGAGATGAGGCATTGGAATTGAGCGGTCAGTATGCGTGGCATATTTTCCTGTTAAAGAATGGAGGACCGCGGGCACTGCGGACTGGCTCAGTATTTTCTACAATGATATCTTTTAGCTCATTTTTTCACTATCAAATGAGTTTTACATATCGTTCTTGCTTGGCGTTGTTTCTTAAAGGGCAACTCCGGCGATTTTTCAGTGTCCACTGATCTTAATGAAATTTTCAATACGTGTTCGCTTCGGCAGTGTAGTAATATATTTCAAACCAGGCGGTTGCAAGTCATTTAGTTTTCCTGGAAACGAATTTAAAAATTTTTTAGCGGATTCCCCTGCGGGCCACCCTGTGTTTTTGACGCCATCACCTTCAACACTGCCTACCCGAGCCTGTGAGACTTTAAAAGCAAAAACGGCGGTACTTCAGCGTTGAAATCGTCGCTGTCAAGTTCAGAAAAGCTGGCATAACTCAATACATCCTCGGATGACCTCGCCACTGTGATTTTATCTCGATATTTCTGACGGCGGGAAGGCTGTGACGTCATCGCATACGCTGCAAGAAGCGTCTACCCGTTTCGGTTTCGGTTTGAACAGGCCTTTCGGTCGGTTATTTCAAATTATTGGTGCGTTTCTGAGCAAATTGAACCACCCTGGCTGCTACAGGACTATCAGTACTATTCGAAAACATTGATATCAGAACATGGTGAAAAAACCGCTGGAGTTGCCCTTTAACCGTACTGGAGAAACAAGAAATGATCTAGTGAGTGTACCATAGACAAGATAGATGCGTAGCAATGGATCAAGATTAACTATTAGGTTGGCGCGGAGGTTTAATGATGCTTCGAATATTTCACTGGGCAAGCTGCGCTACAACTGGAAGCGCTCCAGACAATAAATTGTTCAGTGGACTTCGATGCGCGTTCCACTGGCACTGCACCGTCCCTGGAGGTTTCCGGCATCTCAGAGTATCGAATGTAAAATTTAATGTTATGGAGAGCCGCGTAACTTAGGGGTCTCTTAATCGATTCTTCGCACATTCTCAAGTCTGTACTAAATATTGCGCGCGACTCAATAGGAGGCCAGAGTTGACCGCATCGCGTACACGTCATCGTTTTAAGAGAAATGATCCTAAACCATCTAAGACTTCCTTGTTTTGCCCCACTGAGTGATATTCACCCTTCAGCTTGTGGACAGTTGAATAAAATTTGACATGTCCTTGCAGATTTAAAAGACAAGTGAGATGCCGCGCCTCTTTATACTTGTTCTACTCATGCAAGATGCAAGAGACAGTGCACAAGCCCCTTGGCAACCACTAGACCCAAACAGCGATCCAGCAATATATGAGGCTATTACGGATGGACTGGCACATGCCCCTATGTTGTTGGAACAATATTTCGCAACCGTGCTTGATATAGAACTCGCCCAAAAGCAAGTGAGTAACTGGCCACTTACACCCCAATGTAGAAGATGTCAGCATATTGACACGTGTGGTTGTTTTGATTTTCCAATATTCCGTGCAGCCATCATTTGTAATGCGACTATGCAAATATATGCATATTTTTTGGAAGCGAAGTTCCTTTATGTTCTCTGTCGTAATAGTCCACATTTAAAAACTCGAGCCATGCGAAAGAGAATCTTTATAGTTGAACTACAGATTCGAACCAACAACCGCGAGGTTGTGAGACCAGTGCACTAGCCGATGGAGACACATGCGCTGTTTTTTTTTTCTTTCATAAGACTTATGATATCATCTGTTGAAATCAAATAGAAGCTGTGAGCTAGCTACAGTACAAACAGTGCGAATGAAACAATCATTATAGGGGGGGTGCCCGCCATGGCGGCCTTGTGGCTTAGGCAAAACGGCTGCTGATGTGAAGGTCACAGGATGAATCCTAGCCGCTGCGGCTGCATTTCAGCGTCAGAAATGGTAAGGCCTATGTACTGTGCGATGACAGTGCGCGTTAAAGAACCGCACGTGGTCAAAGTTTCCGGCGCGCTACATTACGTCATAACCAAACATTGTATTCTAGCTGGAACCGAGGCGCAGAAGATCGACACACACAGCGCTAATTTCCGACAATAAATTTTATTTTCAGGAACTGCGCCACTTTCATACCCGCATTTTGTGCAGTACGTGTCGCCTAAGAGAACAAGAATGGGTACGTGATTGACAGACGTAAGCGGATAATACAGTTGGTAAAGCTTCATTTTTTAAACATGCTCGAAAGATGCGATTCCTTATTTGACAGCGGCAGAGGTGACCTGATAACACATGGGTCACTGATCCTTGGTATTCTGGCGCTTTCAAGAATCACAGGGGTTCATTCAGATTTGCTTCTCCGATAACCACAGTGTCTTGAATGCAAGGGGCACATCCACACGCACGAAAATAAATTGCTGAAGTAACTCCCCGGCTCAGATTTGATAAGCTTTTTTACTGTGCTCATTAAACGGCAGCTCCGACGGTGTTTAAGGATCTACTAACCTCAGTGACATTTGTGGCGTACGCACTCTCGGTACTTGAATAATATTGCCGAGCCATACGGTTGCAAGCCATTTAGGATTCCTGATAATGAATTGTAAAGTTTTTTTAGCAGGTTCCAACGCGGACAACGCTGCGTTTTCGACGTCATTACCTACAACGCTGCCTATCCGAGCAAGTGGGCGGCTAAAAGCAAAATGGTGATAGCACAATGCTCAAGTCTTCGCTGTCAAGTTCAGAAACATGCGTAGCTCAATAGATTGCCGGATGACCTCTCCACTTCCATTTTCTGGCACCAACTCCATATTTCTGATGGCGCGGACATTGTGACGTCATCGCCTCCGCTCGACGAAGCGTCTACCCGTTTTGGTTTCGGTTTGAAAACATCGTTCATTTTGTTATTTAATTGGTTTGTTTCTAAACAAGCTGAACCACCCTGCCTGCTACACGACAATCAGTACCATTGAAAAGAGCGCATTCGGAATACGGCAAAAATAAGAGCCTTCGTTGCCTATAAGCCTCTCACGAAAAAACCTGCAGGTTTGGCCTGTGTATCTCTTACCACTCGACAAAGGTATTCTCCAAACGAGACAAGCTGTGCAGTTGACGCCATTACTTCTTTTGTGCTTTTTTCCGCACGTGTACTTATTTGTACCGTACGGTCTTGCAGGCCTCTAGATAGACGTGGCCCCAGGGGCCCGGTCCCCTCCCGAAGTTTAAATTAGGGGGTAAGGTTTATTACATAGTGTAGTGATAGTAACATAACACTTGAGCCTATTAATAACGTTGCATTTAAAAAGTCACTTAGTGTCACTTAGTCTTGCCCTGGCACAGGCTCGTGAGCTTTCTTGGTGCTGAAAAGAACACGTCAACACTACCGCGCTTGCCTATGTTCTTCAGGTTGTTAGAGACGATAAATATGTGGAATTACAGCGCAATTTCTCTATCTGCCTCGCCCTGTCGTAGCTATTGCCGAGAGACCACGCTCTCCCAGCTGAGTCTGTCAGAGCAAAGTTTACGCAACTCTCATTACAAAATGTTGTGGGACCCTTAAGCATCGCCTTAAGAGTTCAACGCGATAGCGATGCATGGCCCAGTGTCATCGCGCTGTTTCGCTTGCACGTTCGATTCCCACTCGGTCGGAAGGTTTGTTTCCATTCTTTGCATCAACCTCGAAGTTTTACTCAAGGACAACGTTGATTTCCGGCTCTTAACCAGTGACGCCGACGCCGGAATTTCCGCGAAACAAGCTTTTGAACGCTATCGCGTCAAAACCGTAAGTATTTACCCGCTCTCCTAAGTTCGTTAACGGGTGGTCTATATTTCCGGAGCCCTCCACTACGGCGTCTTTCATAATCAGAACGGGTTTTGGGACGTAAAACCCCACAAAACAACAACAACAAACAAGAACAAGTTCGTTAGCTCTTGCTTAAAGCTAGTTTACCTAATTCAAGCCATGATTTCTTTATTGCGCTTATCCAACACATTTCAGCTATGCCCCTTTCATCGGCTATTAGGGAGCAGAACTGCATCTTAAAGGGGCCTTATTAGCATACGGTTCATAATACCAGCAAGCGTTGTCGTGGTGAAGCAAAATCCCAGGATATATGCGTTCAAACTGTGTTATTACCGGGAGAGGCAAATCTGAACTAACTCGCGTTATCACTGACAGCGCCCACATGCAGGAGTTCGGTGGCGCTTGTCACCCCTGTCACTGTCGAATAAGGAATTGAAATGTTGTAGCATGCGTCAGACATGAATTTTCGCTTACGGTATTACCCGGTTATATGTGTCAACCAGGTGTCCATGTCTGCTCACTCCGTAGTCACGGTCTGCACAGAATATGGGTATAAAATCGGCGCAGTTCCCGAGCAAATAATTTGTTGTTCGAAGTTAGCGATGAATATATGGCCATGTGTGATTGCCCTTCTTCCACGTGTTTGGGCCAATTGTGTTGCAACAATATTTGTTTACGAGGCACCAAGCCCGAATTTCAGCACTGATGACCTCCACTACCGCGTCTGTCACAATGAAATCGTGGTTTTGGGACGTAAAACGCAAGCTGCAAAAAATCAGTCATTGGCGCGGCGCTTTATATGCGTGATGACGCAGAGCAAGGCCCCCGCCCGCGATACGTGCACGTTATTCGGTGCAAGCACGGCAAACGAAGATGATGCTGACATATTTGAGCAATGTGGATCCGTTGGGTTTTGAACGCAAAAAATGACTGAATAAGTGAGGCTAAAAATTGAAAAAGTAAGCAACAACCAAAGCAGGCGCGGCGAAAGGACCGAAAGCCGCAAAAGAAAGAAAGACGAAAGTCAGACAACAAGACAACGGAGGAAAGGGGGCAGCAAACAAGGAAGAAAGCGAGGTGGAGACAGAAAAAGAAGAGTTGTATAGAAAGAGGCACTAAAATGGCCTTGCCTCCGTTTTTCCAAAATGGGAAGTGCTTTCCAAGTTTCTTTATTTCCTTTTACGTAAAATTTTATTGCACATTCCTGCCACTTTCATGTTTTAAGCACGATACAAGGACAGTACCTTGCCTTGGTACCCGGTGACCGTAATACGTAAGGCCAATTTGTGATCATGCACCCTTTGTGGTCTTGTCCTGCTTTGAGTTTCGGGAAATCAATTCTTTTTAATTATTTCCCAACAGTAAAAAATTTTCGCGCACTAAGACGTTAGTGTAACGCTTCACGGCGCTTTTCAGTGATGTGCTCCTGATTCCTCAGTTTTGTGGGAACCAATACGCAAGTTATGTGAACGGCAATCCTACGTTGAAAATACATTACGCGTTACCATCACATCACTTCATGCGTTATATTTCCAACATTTGACTGCTTTCGTGCATTGTGAAACCATGTGTGTTATACGTCCTGATAGTTTCGTAGGACGAGTAACCGAGACGATAGGCGAAAATACGGGAAACATGGAAACTCCTTTTTGACAAAATGATAATGAACGAGGTCCCAGTGACATGGAAGCAGACATCAAACTTAGAGGATATATGAACTGGTGCCATAGTTCACTAATGACGAGAATCCCTAAGAACCGTCAAGATGAAAGTGACTTCGTCAAAAGATAAAATAGAACTCACAGAATTATCATAGCTGATCAGAAAAACCAGGCAGAGAGATGCCAGGAACATTAACGTAAAAGAAATACAGAAAACAGTAGAGAACGGTACCAGCATTCAATCGGTCAGAAAGAAACTGCAATTAGGAGAAAGTAAAATGCATGTGCCGAATGATAAACAAGGTAACGTAATCAACAACTTCAAAGAAATAGTAAAGGTGGCAGAAGACTTCTACTGTGAACCGTACAGCTCTCAGGCAGGCCATGCTACGGTAGTGGAAATGAAATCAGAGGAGGACACTGAGATTCCATATATAACAACTGACGAATCAGAAAAGCCGTAAAAGGGATGACCCGCGGTAAACCAGCAGGTGAGGACGGCACAATAGCCGACTTGATCAAAGACGGAGGAGACATCATATTTAAAAAGCTTGCGTCGCCCTTCAAGAAGTGTATCAACACATCTAGTGTACCGATCAGCTAGAGAAACTCTAATGTAATCCTAATGCACAAGAAAGGAGACAGAAAGCAGTTAAGGAATTACAGACCAGTTTGTTTACTCCCATTAATATACAAGCTATTTATGAAAGTAATTGCAGCTAGGATAAGAGAAACACTCGACTTTCACTAACAAAGAGAACAAGCTAATTTTAGGAAAGATTACTCAACAATGGACCACAACCATGCTATCCATCTAATAATTGAGAAGTTCACTTAATATAACAAACCTCTTTATATGTTTATTATAGACTACGAGAAAGCGTTTTATTCCATAAAAATAAAAGCAGTTCTAGAAGCTTTGCGTCGACAAGGTGTACCTGGCGTATACGTGCAAACCATAAGTAACATCTACAAAGAGTGCACAGCCACACTACTGGTACATGAAAAGAGCAGAAATATTCCGATCAAGAGAGGAGTCAGACAAGGATATACAATATCCCCGATGTTATTCACTGCATGCCTAGAAGAGGTGGTCAAACGTCTATACTGGGGAAAAGGGGAATTGGAATAGACGGAGAATATCTCAGCAATTTAAGGTATGCAGAGGACATTGTGCTCTTTAGCAATGACGGTGACGAATTACAAAACATAATTGAGGAGATAAACGGGGAAAGTCTTGAAATGGACTAAAAATGAATAGGCAAAAGACTAAAATTATGCTCAACAGTCTAGCTAAGGAACAGGAATTTAAAATTAACAACGAGCCCGTAGAATGTGTGAACGAATAAAGTATATCTGGGGCAGTTGTTAACAGGGACGCTTAACCATGGAAAGGAAATCCTCCGTATAATCACAATGGGATGGAGCGCATTCGGGACACACTCACAAATAATGACTGCTAACTTGCCACTGTCACTAAAGCGAAAACTATTAAATCGTTGTATTCTCCCAGTAGTAACATATGAAGAAACATGGAGGTTCACTAATGATCTAGAGACTAAATTAAGAAGCACGCAGCGTGCATTGGAAAGAAAAATGTTGGGGGTAACGCTTGTCGGGGTTTCTTCTCTACTAATTACTACTGCTAGCAGCGGCATCGCCGCTAGCAACCCCTTGCAGTGGGTTCGAGCACTCAACGAGCAGAGAATGAGGTCGTCGCGTCCGCGCGCTAGCTATCTCAGCCATGCCATCGCCGCGCTGCCGCGCGCTTCGGCCCGCGGCCCCACTCGAGGCAGGGCAGCGCGAACCGTCGCACGCGGCTAAAGAGGAGAACATTAGGCGTCACTCTCCGTGCATGGTAATTTAATAAACATTAAAATAATAGAAACAGTAACAAGGTCGAATTAGTCGAATTGAATATAAGGACAGGACAAGAACGATTAACAACACGCGAACACACACGAACACAAACAAAGGACAATAACAGACAACAACACGCGAACACAGAATAACACACAAAAATAACCATGCAGGGAAGGAGAGCCTAACCCCGGCTAGCGCACCCGCGACCGCGAGCCCTCGGAAAAGGAAAATAGAAGAAGAACATACAGACAGGAGCGTCGGTCGCAGGTCGCCGCCGTGGTCGCTGGGGCTCGCAGAAGCACGCCATCCGACCGATGGCCTGGTCGGCCGGAGGGTCCCAAAAGTACGTGCGCACTTCTCCAAGTCCCAGCGTGTTCTCCCGAGGCATCTCCAAAACCAGAAACGCCAGAACGCGCAAACATTCTGGGAATTTCTCGCTGCCCAATGGCAGCCTATGTTAAAACCACATGGGCGAAGCGGGCGGCCCCGTCGCAGTGGTGGACCGCCGCCCCGTCCAGCTGGGAAAGGGGGGTGCGAGGCATTTCGTGCAAAAACATGGCGTCGAGCGGGACGCGGCCCCACACGCTAAGAGATAAAAAACGAGCGGAGTGGATAAGAGAACAGACAGGAGTAGACGATGTTCCTATATCAATTAAAAGGAAAAAGTGCACCTGGGCAAGGGCATATCATGCGCAGGACAGATAATAGATAGACAGTAAGAACGACAGAATGGATACCAAGAGAAATAAAACGTAACAGAGGCAGGCAAAAGGTTAGATGGAGCGATGAAATTAAGAAGTTCGCGGGCATAAAGTGCAACCAACTCGTTCACGAAAGGGTAAATTGTAAATCGTTGCGACAGGCCTTCGCCCTGCAGTGGACTTAAGAATAGGCTGGTGATTATGATGACTGCACGTACTTTGCCTCAGGTCATTAAAGCGCGTTTCTCTACCTCGGTCCGCTTGCTGTTCCTGCATTTGAGTCCCAAAGAGCACTAAAAATAAATTCTTGTCTTCCCTAACCCACGCTGATTGCCTTATCAAATTTTCAGCACGTTTGTTTTGTTTTACTGTCATAGGCCGCAAAGCCGACACTCAACTGGGGCGCAAACCGGCATACCTGGAAAAGGACATTCCACGTATAAGCCACATGTGCTCGCATCATTCTTAATCGTGAAGTGCATTGGAAGTATATCAAGTTGTTGATTTCAAGATCCCTTATTCCTCTTCGTCATATCTCAAATCATACCATTTTAGGAAAGGGAAAATTAGCATCCACCCGTTTTGAGGCACAAGGCTGCAAGGAAATCCATAGTGATTTTTCAGAAATGAAAGCTTTCTAGTTGCCGAAAAATTAGTCCTGGTCC
The DNA here is from genome assembly GCA_013339685.2 of Hyalomma asiaticum. Classification (NCBI taxonomy): domain Eukaryota; kingdom Metazoa; phylum Arthropoda; class Arachnida; order Ixodida; family Ixodidae; genus Hyalomma; species Hyalomma asiaticum. The sequence continues at coordinate 86,154,489 of CM023487.1, read as the reverse complement.
GGAGTTCAGACCCGGGACTAACGCCTAATCGAAGCGTTGGTCCCGGGTTAAACGTCGCTCCACCTTGCGGGTTTCGGCAGAACTTATTTGCCTACCGTTTCGGTGAATACCAAGTTAACGAGGTGACCAGGACAGCCCCGAGACGTAGGCTATGAGATAGATAGATAGATAGATAGATAGATAGATAGATAGATAGATAGATAGATAGATAGATAGATAGATAGATACGACCACATTTGCTCATCATGTCGGAGGTACTAACGTACGGTGCATAAACATGGAGGTTAACTAACAATCTAGAGAATAAAGTAGGAGCACTCAGCCTGCAATAAAACGATAAAAAACGACCGGAGTGGATCATAGAAAAGACAGGAGTAGCTATCTACATATCAACTAAAATAAAAAAGTGGACCTGGGCAGGGCACATCATGCCAGGAGCAGATAACAGGTGGACAGTAAAGCAAACGGAGGTAATACCAAAGGATAAAAACGCCACAGAGGCAGACAAAAGGTTAAGTGGAGTGATGAAATTAAGCAGTTCAAGGGCATAAGGTGGAACTAACTAGCTCAGCATAGAGCAAATTGTAGATCGTCGGGAGAGGCCTTCGTCCTCCAGTGGGATTAAAATGAGCTGATGATGATGATGATGATGATCTGTGGCCTGTAAACTATGCCACTCATGAAGTGCATGTCATGATTTTCATGCTATGATCTGTCATTTATGATCTCCATATTGTGCCATACCAATTTTCGCATACACCCCATTAACGAAACGGCCAGTAGAGCACCAACACCGTCGCATGTAAATCAGAACATGCATGGCATGATTTTCATGTTACGACCTGTGATTTATCTTCGCCATGCGATCATGTTTTGGCATACCAATTTTCGCATGCGTCCCATTATTGAAACGGCCAGGAGAGCACCAAGACCGGGGCACGTAAATCATGCCGCTCATTAGATGCATGTCATGATTTTCATGTTACGACCTGTCTTTGATCTTCGCCATAGGATATGTTTTCTGTGGAAGCACACAATGTAGAGAGAGCATGAGTTGAACGCGAATGTTGATGCTCACCTATATAATAGCACAGATCGAAAGCGCATGGTGTTTCTCCGAAAGGCATGTCGTGCAGGTTAAATTTGGTGTTCCTTATGGATGGGATGTAGGTGATGGTCCGTTGCGGCATAACGCTTATTTTCTTGAACTGTAAATCTCGATTTGTCGGAAATTACTTGCAGTGATTTCTATTTGATGTTAAAGAAGCTTTGTTGAAAATTGTTACACTATTCCTCTTAAAGCCTAAGGCGCAATATCGGACGAGCTAAAACAAAAATGTTAATCGGAAAACGCACACGTTGACCTTGCCATTATCTTACATGGTCTTTCATGCACATGCAGCATGTACAATACAACACGCTACTGGCTAGCATATAAATTCCTATAAGTGCTTACACTTTGAAAGCAGCAATATCATCGGGCTTCATATTGCCACATTTGTCTCTCAGAACATAGGGGACCACGTGCGTTACAAAGTGGTGTTCACTCTTGCAAAGTCAATATGCGAGCAAATTGTAAAGAGAAAGAAGACGACCTTCAATGCCACTAATTGCCCCACACAAGTTAGTCAGGTGAGTGGCTATAGTCTTCGCGTGTCAGCAGGTCTTAACCGATAATACCACTCGTGCTAATGAGAGATTTCTTCTCAGTAACTTTGCGCAGCGTAGATTTAGTTGGTCAGGTCAGCTTCCGCGGAAGGGATTCTCGAATTATGGATGCCTATATAGTGCGCTCTACGCACACCAGAAAGGTGGGAAGTGGATCGCCGGTAGACATCACGTGATTTACCATATCCGGATCACACAGATTTCTACTAAACTACTAGAGGGAGTCTGGCGCTGTGATTGTTCAGCCGTCATTTGAATGATGGGTAGAACATGGATATGTTTTGTAGTGAAGTTTGAGACTCCATGTGTCTAGTGTCTTTGTGCTTGCGGCTTCAAACATTCTGGTGATTTGTTTATTACTATTTTAGCTTCAGTGACGCGAGTGACATTACTACACTGCATTACGCGACGAAGGCAGCGGCTGTATTGCACGCATTACTGCTAGCAAGCTTGAGACTGTTACACTAACGTCGTTTTTCACTGATAAGGTACCATGCAGTCTGTTTCGGTCTGGAGCTTGTTTATGGCCGTACATATTAGTGGGCGTGGTGTTTCACCTAGATTTAGAAATACTTCCGCAGCGTCTCTCGAAACTTATCGATGCGGTTGTTATGTGTTACAGGGAAAGCTGTATGTGGCTAGGCGAAACAAAAGTCCGTTCGTCTCCTACACACAGAACCTTCTCGATTGTCTGCGCCGTTCAGTCGCGTAGTTCTCTACGTCGCAGCCAAAAGCGCTGCATTGGCAGCGCTGTACGTAAAGCGCCATAGGAGGTAAAGAGTGCCGTCCAGTGACGTCGTTCTCTACGTCTCACGCCAGCGCGTGCGCCATTGGCAGCGCCGTCAGTTTATCCCGTCTCAGCCGAGCTGCCGAGACCGCGAGCAGTAGTTTAAACTTACAAATTGCACATGGGTAGCCCACGGATCGTACGAAATCCGGAACAGCAGACAACTTTCAAGGAACAGCAGCAACAGCAGAATTATAACCGTGGGAGAATTCGTGTTCGCCAGACCGATGCTGCAGTCCAGGCATAAGAACAGGCTTGAATGGCCAATCTCAAGTGCAAATGGCAGGCGGATGTTGCTAGCCACGACGCTGAGCTAACCCGAAAGATCTAACGCAAGGGACAACGTTAAGCCGGGGAAGTGGTGTTGCCGGCTGAGCAGCGTCAACGTGGCGATGGCGTCAACGAATTCGCAGGGGCCATCGCCAGCTCTCGGCAGGAGTGAAACACATAACCAACAGCTCGTTACACTCCCACATGTCCGTGATCATGCGAGGCACGGTGTGCGGCATGTGAAATAAACAGTGTGGTAAACCCAGGTCAAGCGTGCGTGTAACCTCATTAACAAACACAGACATTTAACTAATAATTAAGAAAGGCTGCATTACACTGTCGGAATTAACCCACTGTTAAACACCGGGACCGTTTGTTTCAGCTCAGCTAAGCCGGTTAACCACTTGTACGGAGTGCTTGGGTGATGACCATTTTCTTCTTTTCTTTTGTATCAGATGCTACCTAAACTGTAAGCGTGGTGCCGCTTCCACGGCTAGCATACATGCCTTGTGACAAAGCTGTTTGTGTATCTTGTACTATAGTATTTGTATTGCGATATCTAATTTATTCAATGCCTACCAGACGCGTCAAGCAGGCGCACAGTTATCGTGCCGTGCAAACCCAGACTGCAAGACAGGCAGACGCACCCACAAACGATGCTCAAAAATTCAGCCATGTCAAGGCTCAGACGCAGTTTAATTAGCATGGCTGTTTGATTTAACATAACGTCGTTACGCAAAACCAACCACCAAACACTGCGTTTCTGCTACGGCCTCATGAACTGGCTTGGCCCTTATAGTGGAGTACTTCCCCTGCACTTTAAGAAGTGAGCAATAGCCTGTTTATTAATTTAGAAAACGCACCCATCTTTTGCCTACTGGAAAACATTAGCACTTTACTTACCAGAAAGAGCAAATATATTGATTTTAAATGAGAACACCACTACATTTGAGGCTTAAGCCTTTGTGGGCGCTGCTAAATCTGGGCACAAGTAGAGAAGGCAACATTATCATTATCGCATCATATTGCTAAATTTCTGAGCGTTCGCATTTTTCAAAACGCGAGAAAAAAATAAGCACCTCTGCACGTATACAATTATTATAAACTATTCCGTTAATATTGCTATATTTTGTAGTAATGACACATTTTTCAAACTCCCAAAGCCGTATGAAGCAAGTAGAACAAAGACTAGGCAAATCCATGTAATATCCATCATTCCCATAATGAATGAACCGAAACTCCCCGAGGCACGATAGCGCCAGATTTCTCTCTAGCATTTTCCAGGAAACTATGATCACTGCTTTATTCCTTAGATCATGCAGAAAATGCAGGCACAATCTGCCGCTGGTAGAGGTGGTGTAACAAATATTTAATAAAGCGAATTTGAACAAGAAAAGGAATACCTGTGGACCCGGATGAAAAAGAAAAAGTAAGTTATCAGCACGACTTTAAAGGAGGCATGGAGACTTGAAAGGGAAATGTACGTATGAATAACCGCCCTGAATAGTGCGGTACCTGGTGAGCAACGCTTGATATTATGGTAAATATTGAGCTGGTAAGTGAAGCAATTTGAGCAGTACAAATGTGCGCCTAGTGTTGGTGCTGGCAAGGTTGGTCGATGGTTTATCATACGGCAAAAATTTGGCAGGGCCAGGTAAGAATGGTTACGTGTCTCAATGCCTGACATCGCCTGACATCGCTTGAGACCTGCGTGCTTCGCCTTGAGTGCTGCGTGCGTCACTACCACGTGACATCTGGTGGAGGTCCTTCTCGGTCCTTGTACCGTACGCCCCCGTCCAGCCGTGAGCCAAGCCCAAGCCGCCAAGAGGACGACTTCACCCCGGTCCTTCGAGCAAGCCGCAGAAAGCAAGGACTCCCACCAGAATACCTGCCGCTCCCCGACAAGGACAAGAAGACAAGGGCTGCAAACAAACCAGCATCCACGATGACGAAAGCAAATTCACCGGCAACCGTAGTCGTGCACCAGCCCAAAGAGCGGCCTACCTTCCGCGGATCGTCATACGAGGACCCGGAAGGCTGGCTCGACATCTACGACCGCGTCGCAGCCCTTAACAAGTGGGACCCCGACGATAAGCTGTGCAATGTATATTGTGAGGCGACGTCCAGCACAGCGGTAGAACCGTTTTATTAGCACAATGGCGTGCGAGACAGCTTCCCAGCTGGCAGCGGCCAAACTCAGCGATGATGATGATTGGCGTGATGGGTATATACAGATGAAGACGATTGAACTGCATACTTAGCGCTCACACTATTTTCCCCCCTTCGCGAAAGCGGTCACCAACGCGGCAAATCAACACAGCAATCCAACACAGCAAGTTAGCAAGGGAACGAACGGCGGATGTACGGTTTCAGGCGAGACACGTGGACGATTTCGACGCTGCGGCGACGGCGGTCAGCAGGCGAGTTCATAGGAGCGATTCGATAGTTTACGGGCGACGTCCTTTGAAGCACGGTGTAGGGGCCTAGGTATCTGTGAAGAAATTTTTCGCATAGTCCTAAAGCTCGAACAGGTGTCCACAGGAGGACTTCGTCTCCAGGGCGGAACGAAGTAACGCGGCGGGTCGCATCATAACGAATTTTTCTTCTGTGCTGCATAGTCGCGGTGTTGGCACGTGCAATTGCACGACATCGGGTGATGCGGGCAGCGAATTCTTCGGGAAGGGACGCGGAGGGAACAGAGGGCGGAGATAGAAACGTAGTGTCCAAGATATAAGAGGGGGTACGGCCGTACACGAGGAAGAAGGGGCTGTAATTCGTTGTGCGTTGAACGGCGGTATTGTAGGCGAAGGTTACGAAAGGAAGGATAGTGTCCCAGTTTTTGTGATCGGGCTGTACATACATGGATATCATGTCTGACAGGGTTCGATGAAAGCGCTCGGTAAGGCCATTTGTTTGCGGATGATAAGCTGACGTGGTCTTGTGGACGGTGTGGGAGGCACGCAACACTTCAGCCAAAACATGTGAAACGAACATCTTGCCACGGTCACTGAGGAGAACCCGAGGCGCGCCGTGGCGTAATATGATAGCGCGCAGGACGAACTCCGCAATTTCTGAGGCAGCGCCAGAAGCCAGAGCTGCCGTTTCAGCGTAGCGTGTTAGGTGGTCGACGGCGGTGACAATCCAGCGGTGACCAGCAGGCGTTAGCGGTAGGGGCCCGTACAAGTCTATGCCCACGACTTCGAAGGGGGCGGATGGGCACGGCATAGGTTGCATAGGGCCGGCGGGAAGAGACGTAGAACGTTTGCGGTGTTGGCATGACGGGCAGGAACTGACGTACTTGGCGACACTCGATGAGAGACCAGGCCAATAGCAGCGAGTCTTGATGCGCTCGTAAGTCTTGTGAAACCCTAAATGGCCAGCCGACGCGTCGTCGTGGAAAGCCTGTAAGACCTGTAATCGGAGGGAACAAGGCACGACCGGGACCCATAGGTTGCCGGTAGAATGATAAATTTGCCGGTATAAGGCCCCATCTTGCAGTCTGAAGCGTGATAGCTGCCGTCTCAAGCGGCCGTTTGGAGGATTTGACAAGCCATTAAGGCGGTCGATTATGGTGCGGCAGTACGTATCAGCCCGTTGAAGTGAGGCGAGATCATCGGAGGAAAGAACGTCTGTCGAGGCTAGAAGGTGTATCGGAGCTATGGGCATGTGCGTATCCGGGTGGTTTGATAGCGCCGTGCAAACCGGAGACGAGGCATGGGCATCGGGCGGCAGCGGACAGCGCGACAAGGCGTCGGCATCCTGATGTTGGCTGCCGGACCGGTAGGCGACAGTGTAGTCGTATTCCTGCAAACGGAGCACCCAGCGGCCGAGACGTCCGGACAAGTTCTTCAGAGAGGACAGCCAACAGAGAGCGTGATGGTCAGTCACGATGGTGAAATGGCGGCCGTATAAATAGGGGCGAAACTTTTGTATTGACCATACGATGGCGAGACATTCTTGTTCTGTAATCGTATAATTTCGTTCTGCTGGAGAAAGTGTACGGCTCGCGTAGGCGACGACATGCTCTTCAGACAAATGATTGCGTTGTAGTAGCACAGCGCCGATTCCATGCCCACTGGCGTCGGTGTGCAAGACTGTAGGCGCTGTTGGGTCGAAGTGACGAAGGAGTGGTCGCGACGTGAGACACCGCTTTAGGGTCTCGAAGGCGGCGTCACATTCATCTGTCCATACGAAAGATGTACCCGTGCTGAGAAGTTTATGAAGAGGGGCTGCGATTGTGGCGAAGTTGCGAACAAAGCGGCGGAAGTATGACGCTAATCCCAGAAAGCTGCGAAGGTCTTTAAGTGTGGTCGGCTGAGGGAAGTGCAACACAGCAGCAATCTTGTCGGGATCCGGCTCAATGCCGTCCTTACTGACAACGTGACCCAGTACTTTGATGCTGCGGCTTGCAAATCGACACTTTTTAGTGTTTAGCTGGAGGCCGGCATTGGCGAGACACGTGAGAACTTCGTCTAAGCGTTCGAGGTGTTGGGAGAAATTGGTCGAAAAGATGACGATGTCGTCCAGGTAACACAGGCAGGTCCTCCATTTTAAGCCACGCAGCACCGTATCCATCATTCGTTCGAATGTGGCTGGGGCATTGCACAGTCCAAACGGCATGACATTGAACTCAAATAGGCCATCAGGAGTGGCAAAGGCAGTCTTCTCTTTATCGGACTCATGCATCGGAATCTGCCAGTAGCCTGAGCGTAAGTCGAGGCTGGAAAAGTATTCGGCACCTTGCAAAGTGTCCAGGGCGTCATCAATACGAGGCATAGGATAGACATCCTTGCGTGTAATTTTGTTCAGTTCCCTGTAGTCGACACAGAACCGGACCGAGCCGTCCTTCTTCTTCACCAGCACGACAGGGGACGACCAAGGGCTGGATGAAGGCCTTATAACGTTCCGTGCAAGCATGTCGTTGACCTGTTCGTCTATAACTGTACGTTCGGACGATGATACGCGGTATGGACGTCGGCGAATTATGCGCGAGCCGTCTGTTTCGATGCGATGAGCGGCTACTGATGTCTGACCCAATCCATCCGAATAAACGTCAAAACACGTCTGATGCTTCATTAGTAGAGACAGCAAGGCTTCACTTTGGGTTGGGTTAAGGTCTGTGCTTAAAGTGGCTTTGAGAGCATTGGAAGAACCTGCCTCGGGTGTTCGCCGAGAGACTGATGGGGCGGGTGAAGCGGTAACGACACATTCCAGGGTGCACTCAGTGATGCTGGCAACGGTAGATCCTTTCGGCAAAAGCAGGGGCTCTGGAGTTATGTTGTAGGCGGTAAGCTTGGCATAACCACGTGAGAACCGCACCAGACAAGTGTCGATGACAATTCCTCGAAGAATGCACCGCTGATAAGATATAACCATTGCGTCCCCGTCTATTGATCTTCGTGCCGTAATCGTAAGAACGTGGCCTTCGCCCGGAGGCAGGACGAAATCTGCAGCTGTTACAAGGGGCAGAGGCGAGAAGTTGTCGACATTAGAGAGCTCGGTGTCTGTAATGTGGATAAGAGGCTGGCCACATGAGATGACTGCAGAAGCCGAGGAGAGAAAGTCCCAGCCTAATATGAGGTTATGAGCGCATGAAGAAAGCACAGCGAGCTGTATATGGTGGCGAACTCCGTCAATGGTAACACGAGCGGTGCATTGCCCAGTAGGGTAAATCGCATTGTCATTAGCACCACATAAGACGGGACCAGAGTACGGGGTTTGCACTTTTCGGAGACGAAAGCAGAGTTCGCGGTGAATGACCGAAATTGAGGCTCCAGTATCGACAAGGGCATGAACAGAGATACCTTCCACACTTACAGTCAATAAATTTGCAGGGCGAGGGGGAGGAATTGTGACGTTTCGATGACGAGCAGTTTCCCCTCCAAAAACTGCAGCGCTTAGTTTTCCGAGCGATTGTCGAGGGTGTTAGGAGTAGCACGCAATGGCGATGTCGTACGGCGGAACGGCGACGGAGAACGACGGCGGGGCGAGCGGGAAGGTCGAGGCATGGCCTCAGATAGGGGAGGTGAAGGAGAACGACGTGGTGATGGCGGATACGGTGCAGGAGCATATGCGTCTGTTCTAGGAATGAAGTCTCGCTCGTAGTAGGAATACCCGCGTCTTTCATCTTGCTGGCGTCGGCGGCAGAAACGGGAGATGTGGCCACGAATGCCGCAGTAGTAGCAGACTGGGCGCGGTGGACGCCACGTAGAATAGTGCGCTTGAGCCGGCGCCTTTGCTGCAACAGAGGCTACGTGGTCGTAGGCACCTGACGCAAAGGTTGGGGTCTGGGGGTACCGAGGCAATGGGCGCCGGCGGCCGCGAGGCAACGTCGGCATACGAAGGGACGCAGGCGGCCACAGGTGGCTGGAGACATGCAGCATTTCTCATGGACGCCAGCTCCTCTTTAATAACGTCGCGCAGGTTTGGAGCAGGACGAGCAGGCACCACGGGAATGTTACCGGAAGCATAGCTGTGCAGCTCCTCTCTGACGATGTTGCGAATAAGCGCTCGCAATTCGTCATTTACAGTGATGCCAACGTCACCGGAGGCGCGTGGAAGGCGAATTGAAGAGAGCGCGTCGAGGCGCTGGCAGGTGGTGATAATGTCGCGAACTGTGTTTGGACTTTGCAGGAGGAATGCGTTGAAGGCAACGAAGTTGATGCCTTTCAGTAAGTGGCGTATGCGATCGGCCTCCGGCATATCACTTTGAGCTCGGCGACATAGGGCCAGAACGTCTTCAATATAAGATGTGTATGATTCTTCAGCTCCCTGGACACGGGTAGCGAGTTTCTGTTTCGCTACCTCGGAGCGTCCGGCCGATGTGCCGAATACCTGACGCAGTTGCTCAGTGAATTCGGACCAGTCAGGGAAGTCGCCTTCGTGATTGTAAAACCACGTCTTAGCGACCTCTCTAAGGTAGAAAGGAACGTTGCGTAGTTTATGGGGCTCGTCCCAACGGTTGTAATCGCTGACCCTGTCATAATTGTCGAGCCACTCTTCTACGTCTTCGCCACGAAGGCCAGAAAATACCTGAGGGTCGCGCTGCGGGGTGTAGACAGTCCTAGTAGGCCCAGCTGGCTGAGCTGGGGCGGCGTCGTTTTGTGCCATCGTTGGTGCTGACGAGCACAATCGTCGACCAGAGCGGAGCTCCAGGGGTGACCGGTAGAGCAGGAGGACTTGGAAACGAACGCACGCTCCACCACTTGTGAGGCGACGTCCAGTACAGCGGTAGAACCGTTTTATTAGCACAATGGCGTGCGAGACAGCTTCCCAGCTGGCAGCGGCCAAACTCAGCGATGATGATGATTGGCGTGATGGGTATATACAGATGAAGACGATGAACTGCATACTTAGCGCTCACAATATTTCTATTCGGAGGACGCCGCAAGGACTTGGCTCGATAACCGTGAGTCAATGCTTCGAACCTTGGACGACTTCCGTAATGCTTTCCTGCGCACCTTTGCGAGCGTCGTGCGGAAGGAAAGGCCCGAATCACTCCTTGAGACACGGGTGCAGCTCCCCAAAGAAAACGTAACGATCTCTACGGAGGAGGTTACGCGACTTTTTCGCCACGCCGACGCCGGCATGTCTGAGGAGAAGGTTCACCTCCTCATGCGAGGAGTTAAACAGGAGCTTTTCGCCGGGCTAATAAGAAACCCCCCGAAGACGGTACAAGAGTTCCTCTCCTAGGCGACAGCCATTGAGAAGAGTCTTGAAACGCGCACCCGCCAATACAATCGGCGCATGTCCCCAGACGTCGCAGAAATCCAAGGACTCGGCCGCGATGACGTAAGCGAGACTATAAGGGCTATTGTTCGTGAGGAACTGCGCCGGATGTTGCCATGGTCTCAGCCCCAGGTCGCCTCCATCGAAGACATCGTTCGCAAGGACCGCAGCCACAACCGGAGGTAATGACCTACGCCGCTGCTGCACGCCGACCTGCCGCCGCTCCTCGCGCACGCCAGTACCCAACGCTTCTGCAGTTTCATCGCCAGCCACCCCCGCTACCTTCGACGTCATCCCATCGCCTGTATTTCAGCGTCCACCGAGGAAAACTGACGTTTGCCACCCCTAACCACCGCCCACTATGCTACCACTGTGGCGAAGCCGGGCACACCTACCGCTACTGCCAGTACCGTGAAATGGGACTGCGTGGCTTCGACGTGAACGCGCCGCGTCAACGCGCAGGTGAGCGACCTCGCGACATCGCCGGCTACATCGCCGGATCGCCATGGCAACGACGACAACCATCCCGTTCACCTTCGCCTTGCCGCTGTCTCCCCGTATCGCCGCCAGTACACCGGCCCTACCCGGGGCCGATCTCCAAGCCCCTACGCGGGAAATTAAAGGCCGCAACCGATGGAGGTGCGGTTGCTGCACGACGCAATGCCGGAGATCCTCCGCCGCCAACGACGACGACTACGACGCACGAACCCTTGCGACGTAGTCTCAGCACGCCGCCTGACCAGAGCCTTCACGGGAAAGCCTCGCCACCGTCACGACATAGCAGCGCCGGAGCAAGCTGACGCAGCCGTGATCCGACGCCCCGACATAACCGGAATGCAAGACGACGAACCACCGACCTCGACGTGATTATCGACGGCCACAGCTCACTGCTCTAGTCGATACCGGCGCCGACTTCTCTGTCATGAGTGGTCTCATCGCCGCCAAGCTGAAGAAGGTTAAGACCGCCTGGGAACAACCAGATATCCGAACAGCAGGGGGCCACATTATAACACCGACTGGAACCTGCAAGGCAAGAGTAACGATTGACAGCCACTTGTATTTGATATTTGTGGTCCTGTAGCAATGCTCGAGAGACGTCATTTCAGGCATGGATTTCCTGGACCAGCAGGGCGCAGTCATCGACCTGAGATCCAGGTCAGTCACGCTGTCCACGGATAATGCAATGCCGTCAGACTGCAACATCGCTTATCATGCCTTGAATGTGACAGAAGAGCAGGTAACCGACCCGCCACTGTCCAGCGTCATCATTTCAGTCGGCGCTAAAGTGCCTACCAACTTACAAGGCGTCATCGAAGGCGACCAGAACTTGCTCCTAAATCGTCAGATGTGCGTCGCAAGAGGCATAGACAGGCTGCATAAAGGCGAAGCCAAGGTAATGGTGATGAACTTCAGCGATGAATACAGGAACCTGAATTGGGGGTACGACGGTAGCGCACCTAAGTGAATACGTGGAAGTAAGCAATGCCTTCGCATTCACCGATTCTCAGGGACCCGCAACGACGACCGCACTGTGCGCGCCCACCTTCGACGTCAATGAAGGCCTTTCAAGGTAACAACATAAGGACCTCAAGACCTTACTCCAGCAATACAAGGACTGCTTCTCGTCATCATCGAAGCTTCGTCAGACGCCCCTCGCGAAACATCGCATCATAACCGACGGATATGCCCGTCCTTACCGTCAGAGCCCCTACCGAGTTTCGGCACGGGAACGCGAGGCCATCAAGCAACAAGTCGACGAAATGCTGCGCAACGACATCGTTCAGCCGTCTACGAGTCCGTGGGCATCACCCGTGGTGTTAGTGCAGAAGGATAGAACCCTACGTTTCTGCGCCGATTATCGTCGCCTGAACAAGATCACGAAGAAAGACGTGTATCCTCTCCACGGATAGACGATGCTTTGTATCGACTCTACAACGCAAAGTGTTATTCATCGATGGACCTCAAAACCGGCTACTGGCAAATCGAAGTAGACGAGAGAGAACGAGAGAAGACTGCCTTCATAACACCAGACGGCCTGTTCGAGTTTAAGGTCATGCCGTTTGGTCTTTCCTCGGCGCCTGCGGCATTCCAACGGGTTATGGACACAGTACTGGTAGGCTAGAAGTGGCAGACTCGCCTTGTCTACTTGGACGATGTAGTTGTATTTGCTTCCAGCTTAGACGAACACCTCCGGCGGCTTGAAGCTGTTCTTCGGGTAATCAAAGCCTCCGGACTTACCCTTAAGACAGAAAAGTGCCGCTTCGCCTACGAGGAGCTATTGTTCCTTGGCCACGTAATCCGTAAGTACGGAGTATACCCTGATCCGCAGAAAACAGCTGCGATCGCCGACTTTCCTCCGCCTACCGACAAGAAGGCAGTGCGCGGATTTCTTGGACTCTACACTTATTACAGGCGCTTCGTCAAGAACTTTTCGCGTATCGCCTAGCCGCTGACGTACCTCACGAAGGCCGACGTCGACTTCAAATGGGAATCGCCGCAAGTCGAGGTATTTCAAGAACTATAGCGACGCCAAAAATTGGGGGACCCTTAAGCTTTGCCTTTAAGAGCTGAACGCGATAGCGAAATCCGGCCCCTATTGTGCAATTCAACCACTCAGTGCATACGTATTAATGTGTGTTGTCACACACACACACACATGCGCACAGACACAGACACACGCGCGCGCGCGCGCGACATATCTATAGTAATGGTAGAGGTTTTCGATCTCTTTAATAGCACATTTATAGCAACTTCGTGAAAATATTGTACAGTGATGTAGTCACATGGTCCTGTATTATGAACTGCGCGTAGGCTTGACACTCATTCGTAAATGGTCACATTCTGTCGCCCTTCTTGCATTAACTATCTGGCAGCTGTTCGATTTGTTCTTCTGGAGACACCTTCTGGCCAACCGCAACAAGCATCGCCTTAAGGTCGGTGAAATGGCAAACAGCACATTATCTAATGTTTGCTGTTTGCCTGATATGATATTGTCACGCAGTATTGTGACTAGAAGAGCCAGACGTAGAGAGCGTCTTGGGGCAGCCACTTTATTGGAGACCTTGTCCTGATTCGACGGTGATAGCGACGACAGGCGCAGCTGCCTTTCGGCGGGTCACAAGAGAAAGAGCACCACGGCTCGGCGACGCACGCCGTTTTATACACCGCAGAGTTCGAGCTGGACGCTCCTTAAGAACGCGTCGAACGCCACAGCATCAGTGACGCGCGTTCATACCAGACGCCTAGTGTTACACATGCATAGACGCAAGCCGAAGATAGAAATGCTAAGAGCGCGCGTCTGTCGCTTTAAATGGATGACGCCATGTGGCAATATGTTCCCTGTCGTAGAACGGCGGAACCATATAGGCTCTGCTGCAGTCGCATGGCCTCCGAGATGGCGGGCGCGCCCGCCGTCTCGGAGGCCATGGTAGTCGACACATGTTTTTCACAATGTCTAACAGATGGCAGCACATTATCTAATGTTTGCTGTTTGCTTGATATGCTCAATAAAGTTTATTCCTCCTGCAAATCGCCGAATGGGCTCATTTTTCTCGTGACACCTGCCGAACAAAATGCATTAAGGAGACTCCTTCCACTACCTGACATTTATGTGGTGTTTTTTTCCGAGGAAGTTCCAAGCAACATCGTGGCTTTGCTGGTAATAAAGAAAAAAAATAAAACAAATAACATCGTGGCTTTGTGGTAGGACACCTGCTTGCCACGCAAACGGCCCCGGTTAAATCCTCAATGGGACAGAAGCCTTCTATTGTTTATTTTATTTGCGTCGTTCTCGATTTTTCGGTCACGATTTTTCGCTCACGGAGAAAGACTGACACCGACGGCGGTATTTCTGCGAAACGAGCTCTCTAATGCTATCGCGTTAATACTCGCGCACTTCGACGAAGAAGCCGACACCGATATTCACACGGACGCAAGCAGCACTGGGCTGGGTGCCGTGCTCGTGCAGAGGACCGACTGACTTGAAAGGGTTATCAGTTACGCTAGCCGGTCACTTTCGAAGGCGGAAGCAAATTATTCCACCACGGAAAAGGAATGCCTTTCCATCATCTGGGCTACATCAAAGTTCCGCCCCTACCTGTACGGCAGGCCTTTCAAAGTCGTGAGTGACCGCCACGCCTTGTGTTGGCTAGCTAACTTGAAAGGTCCATCAGGATGCCTCGCACGATGGAGTCTTAGACTGCAAGAATTTGGCATCGCCGTCGTCTACAAGAGCTGACGAAAGCACTCCGACGCTGACTGCTTGTCTCGCGCCCTCGTCGTCCGCCGCCCCAGGGTGACCAGGACGATGACTTTGTTGAGACCCATAAGTACTAACGACTTCGCGGAACGCCAACAAACTGACCCAGATCTCAAGGGCCTCATGGACTACCTGGAAAGCAAGACCGCCGCATTGCCGAAAGTATGCCGCGCAGGACTGGCTTCGTTTTTCCTGCGGAACAACGTTCTCATGAAGAACTTCTCGCCGCTCGCGCCGACTACCTCCTCGTGGTGCCTTCCTCCGTACGTCCAGAGGTTCTGGAAGCTTTACACGACGACCTGACAGCCGGGCACCTCGGTTTTTCCTGCACACTATCAAGAATACAAGAGAAATAGTACTGGCTTCGCCTCACTGCCGACGTCGCCTATTAAGTAAGGACACTGCAGAGACTGTCAGCGACGCAACACACCGACAACTAGGCCAGCCGGACTCCAGCAACCCATCGAGCCACCTCGAGGGTCGTTCCTGCAAATTGGCATGGACTTACTGGGGCCGTTCCCTGCGTTGACTTCTGGCAATAAATGGATCGTATTAGCGACTGACTACCTCACCCGCTATGCCGAAACAAGGGCCTTGCCCAAGGGCCCTGCCGCCGAGATCACCAAGTTCTTTATTGAGAACATTGTCCTGCGTCGCGGAGCCCCGGGGCTCCTCATCAACGACAGAGGTACGGCCTTTACGGCTGACCTAACGCAGGCGATTTTGGGGTACATCACACGAACCACCGCCGAACCACCGCCTACTACCCGCAGACGAATGGCCTCACTGTACGTCTAAATACACCGTCGCCGACATGCTACCCATTTACATCGACGTCGAACGCAAGACGTGGGACGCCATAATCCGTATGTGACCTTCGAGTACAACACGGCCGTGCAAGAAACGACGCAGCTTGCTCTACACAAGCTTGTCTACGGACAGAGCCCAACAACTACGCTTGACGCCATGCTACCGGTCGGCACCGACGAACAAGACCTCGACGTTGCCAGCTACCTGGAACGCGCCGATGAAGCTCGACAGCTAGCCCGCCTGCGTATCAAGAGCCAGCAGACGAGCCAGCAGACGACTGCGTATCAAGAGCAGCTTCGACGACGCCACACCGAATACCGACCCGGCGACCTCGTCTGGGTCTGGGCGCCAACACGACGACGCGGACTGTGTGAGAAGCTCTTACGCCGCTACTTTAGACCCTACAGGTTAGTCCGACGTTGTGGTGAACTGGACTATGAGGTTGTGCCCGATGGCTTGACGTCATCCCAGCGGTGCCGTGCACGACCCGGAGTTTTACACGCGGTGCGACTGAAACCTTATTACGCAGGCTGATTAACTGTTACGTATTGTTAACTCATTGCATGTACTCTTACACTCTTACTTGCATGTTTTGTATTTAGCATCGGGACGATGCTTTGCAGATTGGGGTAGTGACACGTGCGGTTGTTTTCATTTGTTTAAAAGAGAACGCCGTTATCACCTTCCCATGAATCGCGCGGGGAGTGCCGTTATCACTTTTCTGTTACGCGCAACGCAGGCCGCATTCATGTTGCATGCCACTTCTGGAACCGTGTCGACCATTCTTGAAACTTTGCATGCCTGACGCGTACATTTCAGTGATTTCTGGAATTCGAGAGGTAATTCGAGAACGCGTTATGACGCGTGTATAAAAGCCGACGCATTACGCCGCTTCTAAGTCTTTCCATCGAGCCGACGAATATCCACGCCGCTACTGCTGTTCATTGTCACTGGCTTTGTTTTGCTGGGCACACGTTGGCCCAATAAACAGGTCGCCTGACATCGCTTGAGTCCTGCGTGCTTCGCCTTGAGTGCTCCGTGCGTCACTACCATGTGACAATATAAAGCGAGCGCTTGTTTCGTTCGCATTCTTCGTCCCATGCTCGCGCTGCGCCTCGTGATTTGTTTGGTGGTTATGGAGGTAATGTGTGAACATTTAACGTAGCGCGTTTGCATTTCGAGTTCATCTGGTGACAATTCAGGATTTATTGCGCTCGTTCCAACTTTCCAGCCCTCGACCTAGCTGTTCACCGTGCCTATAAGTTTGTCTTCCCGTACCGGGCATAGAACTGCACTCTTTTAAGACGTTTATATAAGTAACGCAGTTGTACTCAGGCTCGCTGGAAAGTCTCTTTATCCTTGAAAAAATCTGATGGGGGTCTCCGAAAAAGTGGAACGTTCGAATGCACAATGCAATAATTGTCGCTGTTTCTGCACTCAAAATAATTAGACAGATTAATACCAGATGTTCGGCAGCAAGAACCCTTTCGCCGTCGAAGAAGGATCGTGATTCGATCCCGCAATCAAGAGACCCAGCGCTAAGCCAAAGCGCGGCCGTGACCAAGGATGTAGAAGCCATATTTGTTTATCTGAGCAATGCTGCCAGATGAACAACTTTTTCTGGAGTTGCGAATATTCCCGACCAGACTCCTCTCCGTCCAACCCTCGATTTCATCTCATTGTGAGGCTTACGGAATACATAACTCTGTTGGAATGGTCATACGCAAAGTTTCTGTAAAGTTTAATGCCATGACGCTGAGCTGCAACTGAAGCACGTGGGCTCTCTGCACCTTTCCCCAAGGGAGGCATCGATCCCCATGTGCAGGCGAGGCGGTAAATGCAGGAGAACGATCCTCAGGTCACGTGAGCGTAAAGTCACGTGATCACACCGATCGCTCATCTAGGTACTTCTTCGCCTAGGTACAGGGTGTGTGTCTTGGTATTGCCTAGGCCGTCTAGGTACAACAGCCTCGCTAGCGTGGCGCATAAAGGGCTGGACACATGCTCCGATTATCCATGCGATCCGACGTCCGACGTCGCACGGTCCGGCGTCCGGCATACGACGCTTCAAGACGCACAGGGCGACGAACGATCAGCGAGGACGCCCCTTGCATCCCTCTCGATAAGTACAAAATAAACAGTTTTTTACAGCCCTACTTGGTTACATAACAGCACAAGAAAAACACTGCTGATAAAACTATGCCTTAGCGAGCGGCAGATACATCACGACAGCCCACCGTCAGTGACGACCCCCAGGGTATGCCTAGCTGCCGGCGACGTAGCCGTCGTCGTTCGCAATCAACCGCCAGCTCGCCATGAAGCGCTCATTTTTGCCAACACAATTAACATTTGTACTCATACGTCGTATGTCAACGCATACGATTAGTTTTCTCGAAATAGATGCGAAGCGCAATGGTAAAAACGAAGCGAGCCGCTTCGGTGAAACAGCCACTGTCGATGTTTGTTTACGTTCACGCCGCGGCCGCTTCCGATCTCGAGTGCTTAGGAAATGGGCGCTGCTTTGCAGACTAGCTCACTTCACTCGTAACATTACTCAATGAGAATTAATTTCGTGTCACAAACAAATCGTAAGCAATATTTTCGACGCGATTCCATCGACACCGGCAAATGCCTCGGTCGCCTCGGCGGGTCAAGACGAGTGATCAGTGCGTAAGCTTTGCCCTCACGAAGCGCGTCTGCACACACGCTCGTAAGAAATCATATCCTCGTCAGTAAGTACAAAATAAACATTTTTGTACAGCCTTGCTTAGCCATCACAACACAGAAAAACACTGCCGATGCCTTCGCGAGCGACTAGCACATCACAACACCTCACCGTCAGTGACGACTACGAGGGTAGGCCTAGCTGCCGACCCTCGGAGTAGTAGTCGTTCGCTGTCAACCGCGAGCTCGTCACAACGTGCTCATTTTTACCTACACGATTAACATTTGCACTCATATGTCGTGCGTTAACACGTGCGATTAGTTTCGGACGGTTGGACAGTCGTCCATCGCGACTGTCCAACCGTCCGACAAGACATTCGAGCTTAGCGCTTGCAGGAGGACGGGAACACTCGTCTGCAGGCGTTGGGCAGGCACTATGGGAAAACCTCAGTTTCATAGGGAATAGATTCAGCTCTGGATTTCCCTCTTAGTGTACGCTGCATCGTCCCTAGAATTCCCCACAAGGCGATGCTGTGGAGAGCGCTAACATCTACATCGAACTAGCCAATGAGAGAGAGGATCACCCTCCTGGATTTACCGCTTCGCCATATGCCGGGGAGATGCTTCCTCTCAACACAGGAAAATCTGCGTCCCTTTGTCGACCCTCTGCTTGGTCTCTGGCCTCGAGACACTGAGAATGACCGGAGCGAAGCCGGGTTTGGAGATCACCATCCGCAGTTGTCATCAATGCGCCGGCCTTGAAGCGTGACGCTGACGCCCCCGGAACCTGAAAACGAAAGCACGCATCGTGAGATGAGTCACTTTCAGTGTCCATGCATGCGCTTCGCCTTTTAACAGGAAAGTGTTTTATGCCGGGGTCCACCAAAAGATCAGTGACGTATTTCCTGTAACGGAAGTGGATCTCTGAAAAAAATGAACTTGCATTCATTCTGGAAATGTTCCACCCAGGCGCACTCGAACCCACCTTCCGCCGGGATTTGATTAGAGGAGCTGGATGCTCTACCGATACGCCACCGCAACATCGCTCATAGAGGAATATATTGGCCTTATATCTTTACTATAGCCTTTAGAAGTTATATTTAATTGTCATATGGTTAAAGCGAAGGTGTTTAGCACAGTGAACTGTGGTATTTAAGAAGCAAATTACTCTTAAATTAAGATTGCCTCCCCTATATTACACGCTTGGTTCGCTTAGGTTCGCTGCGGTGGTACCGCCATCTAGGAGCAATTGATAAAGAGAAGCAGATTGTCGTGCCTATTCGCGCCGGCAGTCAGCGGTTCGGTAGTTTAGGCGTCTCGACTCTCGACCGCCGAGGAAGTTAGGGCCGTGGCGCCGTCGTGATGGCACGTTCCAGGGGCAAAGTACGAACGCGGTCGCTACAAAATTTGTCATGCGTGGCTAGGTGTGTTGACTTGCGAAGCTCACTGCTCCAGGACCTCAAAGACGGCCGTAGAGAAGCAAATGATTGGCATTTCGTTGCAGTGGGCTGTGTTTTCACAAAACGTTCCGCTGAGAACCCGTTTGGTTTCGCTTTCAAGGCGAATCCACTTGCGGATGTTCCTCGCCTATGGCAGGCTCGCGCAAGGCTCTGGCACGCGCAGTACAGTTTTTCCAGAGAAATGTCAGACCTCGAAAACTTTCGCTCGTGTACAACTATCGAGGACCCCTGTGCCGTGTTGAGGTGCCTCTGATGTCTAGATTTCACGTGTTCACATGCTCACATTACCCTAGCCATTTCCCGCCACTCGATTCGCCAGGTTGCCACTTATGCATTCCACAACTTCGCGAAGGCAGGTTTCGCTTTCGTGTTATAGAGACTCCTATAACAGAGGGATCTACCACATTTTCTTGCAGCGCTGCTATGTGCGATCTGCAAAGAATACTCCGGAAAGCATTGAAGGACGCAGCATGAGCTTCATCCTCGGCAGTGTTAATGTCGGACTGATTTGTGGCAGAGTTGTGGAAGCGGATGCGGCCGAAAACGCCAATCAGCCCGGCACTACACATCTATATATTACGCGAATGTTGCCGTCGCGGAATACTGTGGTACATATACACCTACAATAAAATAGTTGTTCTCTCCCTGACCTAAAGCTGCCGTCGTGACAGCTTAAATTAATGGGCCTTCCGCGTTGGGGCTGCCGTGTAACTGCTACTTCGGTAGTACGCCATTAACTCACTCCGTTCGGCGGCCCAACGTGCGACCATTCGTGAGGTGAGGCGGTTTGTGTGTGTGACTTCCACCTAAAAGGATAACCATGGCTCCATGAGCGAGTGAGTTGCAGCCGTTCTGCACACTAGGCGTCTACACACACGCGGCCCACCTTGCTATTTAAACTTTCAGAATATCCGAAAGCTCATTTTCGAATGGAACGCGTATATTGAAATCTTATATCAGATGAGTGTTAGCAACGTACGAATATTAGCACATCAGTATTCACATTCTGTAAGCGAATAGTGGCAAGAAACATTGAGTGTGAACATAATAAAGACGCGGTACAAGCGTGATGTCGTAAGAAAAAGTAGAATGGTCCAAACAGCTGCGAACAGAAAACACCAGCGCGGGTATCAGCCAGGCATTGGGAATATGAAGCCTGAAGTGCCCTAAGTGGTGCCTTAAAGGGCACAGCGCGCCTCATGAAGTAAAATGATGGGGAAAAGTTACTAAAGGCCTGCTTTTCATTCTGCACTGTGTAAGCCAGCTGGGTTATGCCGGCATGATTCGGGGCCGCCAACGAAACCCCTCTCTTGGAAGAGGCACAGCTCGCATGCCCCCTTGCATTGAACTAAATTCCAATGGCGTGTGAAAAAGCCTGTGTCGGAGAAACTGGCCAGGGCTCCCATGAGGTGGCTTTAGAGGGCAGGCGCTGTTTCAGTAATAAGACCTCCTTTATTTCACATGCGCCCCGTAGCTACTGCGCCTCTGAAGTATTGCAGTATGGTAGTCAAATTACAAGCTGAATGGCGATACCACGGCAAAGGCTGTTATGCAAGTGCACCACATTCGACCCTTGAACCTGCATGAGGGGTACCACAAGTTCAGCCCTTTTTAAGGGAAACCTCTATTAAATTGCACGCAAAGAATTGAAGTTGATAGATATACTGCATTGTCCTGTCCTCCGCTCTTCCACTGGGTAAAGGTCAAATCCGGCGATCGTTTGAGCATGTCCAGGAAATGGCGATTCTATGTTCCTGAGGTGCTCCTGTCACACTCATAAAGCAGAAATGCTCACTAAATGCGAAATGAAATCGCAAGTAAGTTCGAGATCAAAAGCAAGATCTCACGAAGAAGTGACGTGAAATCGGTCAACCCGCCTTTGGCACGGTGCGACAGTACATGCGCCCTTCCCCTGGCGCTAATTTCGCAAAGCTTGGCGGCGCGCGCAGATATCGAAGGCCATGATATATACCGGTGCGCTCTTGTAGATTTGCCTAAAAGGACGTGAAATCACAATGTGGCCAATAATTGTAGGGAGCCAGGTGGTTGGTTCGAGATAATCAGTAAAAATTGAATTTCAGGCGTGTAATCACGCACAAATGACCGAAGCAGGCTAAGGAACGTCGGAGTTGGCCTTCAACGTTGTGCGATGTCCGTTTCCAAGTCCTGCCTTTTTAGGTGAACTTGCGGGCCCTGGCCATATGCTTGGGTGGCTAAAAAGGCGACGAAGGCGTTGCTGACATACCTGGAGTTGAGAGGTCTCTGCGACCGCCTCTAGACAATGTACTTATGCAAGTATGCGCGCGTGGTTGGGCTCTTCTCTCTCTCTTCGTCTATTTTTCCTTCTATTTCACCCCTTTAGGCCTTTTCCCAGCGCAGGGTAGCAAACCAAACACGCGTTTGGTTAACCTCCCTGCCATTCCTTACCTCTCTCTTTTTCTCTCTCTCTCTTCGAGCTCTCTTAACGTAGTGACACGATATTGCGGCAGCTCAAAATGTACATTTTTGGTTTTCTAGCAATGTATTGTTAACACGCCCCACACGCGGAAGCCAGGAAGTACGTACAAGATATTTTAGATTGTTTTTAAAGTTTTCTTCGCCCAGCACTGCCAGCCAGCCCCAGCGCAATGGACACTACGATGGGGTATGAGCACAGTATATTAAAATCACCGAAATCGCTTTCAGAGTTGCTGGACGACCGTGAAAAGGTCCTTGTTTGCGTGCCCCACGTGTAATTGATCACAGACGGCAGAGTTTCAGAGACGCTATCACAAACTGTGGTCCCTACGTGACTCAGACGTACGTCCGACTATGTTGACACGTCAGTAGGAAACCACCCCTCGAAATCGAAACCGAAAGTGGGCTTTTAAGGAAGCCGTATTGAAAATGTATTCAATGCCTTGCAAGGAACCGTGATACTCTTTTTGGGGTTCTCCACGCCAGTGCTTTCATTTACAGGAATAATACCAGAATGTCAAAAATTCGTGTCAGTACTTTTTAAAGAATATCACCAAAGAAACCCACCGACCAATTTTCTCCTTACATGTCCGAATCTCTGTGGCTCTACAAAGGTTTTCGCGGGAGCCAGATTTATTCCGAAATACTCTTTTTTCAACGTGGTTACTCTCGCACTTATCCTTTCGTATCGCCATTTCTTATGACCAACGTCCACGAGAATATTGGTGTTTGCACTATGTAATCAAGCGGCTTAATTTGGCTGGACGCTGCCACACGGGCTTCTAAAGAAAGTTACAGCATTTTGTTTGACCTCCTCCCACACGTGCGCTTGTTCTTTTATTTGTGAAAAAAGCGATACTCTACATCTTCGCAATCATTCTGAGGTTTATATATATATAGACTGCAACTGCTGGAGCTATGACGACGATATAACATCATCCTGTCCCCTGGCAATCACCGTGAGCGATTAATCGATAGAAAAAACCTTGAATGCACATTTCCGTGACCTTACGTTAGGTTAAAAATTTACGTTGCAGGCTGAGAAGAGATGTACTGGCATAGCAACTCCTAATATTGACCTTAGTCTCACCATATTCTATTGTAAGGACCTTCCCGTGCAAACTCCATAACAGTCTGCCAAGACGGATAACAACCCAATAGAGCATACAGTAGTGAATAAAGTGCATGCTTCAGTGCGCACACCGAAGATGATTTCACCTTCATGTGTGTCGTGGCAGTATTCCACAGACGGGCGACAAGATTTTATTTTCCCGGAGGAGGTGGCGACATGCAAGCTCTTCCACCTCCCTCTCCCTCTCTCTCTCTCTCTTTCTATATATATATATATATATATATATATATATATATATATTGTGAGCACTTTTAACGTACTTCATCGTTCTCATCTGTACATAACCATCAAACCATCATCATCCCTGTTCCTGTTCTTCTTCGTGCTTTGATGCTGGGAGTGCCTCCAGAATAAACGTGCCTGCCGGCTTTGTCTGGTCCAGACTTCCTCGGTCTTCCAAAGTGGTGGAGGTGCGTCAAGATCCCAACGTCCTCCTGCGTTTGTGATCTACCTGGAGCTGCGTTCCGGTCGCCGTCTGTGCCCGCCCACTCCTACAGCTATGGATACATCGGACCCTCGCCCTTCAGCTAGCCCTAACGCTGCCACAGTGGCGGTATCGGCTCCATCGCCTGCGTCTACCATCGGAAGCCCTCAACGCGACCCTCCTATCTTTGCAGGCCTCCGCGGTGATGACGTCGGCGATTGGCTCGACACTTACAACACAGTGAGTTCAGTCAACCGGTGGACGGACACCCAGAAGTTGACCAATGTCCCATTTTACCTCACCAGTGTTGCCAAGACGTGGTATTTCAATCACGAATCTGACATCCGCGATTGGTTCATCGTTACCACAAAGTTGCGACAAATCTTCGCCTCTTCATCAGGCCGTTCAGAGGTCGCGAAGCACAAACTGGCAGTACGTGTCCAACTTCAGCACGAGTCGTACACCTCGTACATTGAGGATGTGTTGGCTCTATGCCGCCGTACGAACAGCGAGATGACAGAAGCCGAACGCGTTCGACTCATCCTAAAAGGAATTAGCACGGCCGCATTCAACGCCCTGGCTATTCAACATCCAGCCAGAGTTGAGGACATTACCTTGTTCTGTCAACACCTCGTCGAGTTGCAGTCCCTCCGCGTGCAACAAGACAACGACCCGCGCCTTCTCCCTCATTCTGATTTGCGGGCTCTCATCCGCAGCATCATCCGTGAAGAGCTCGAAGAACAAGAGCAGAGTCGATCCGAAGTTGCTTCTATTCCATCTACGACGTTCATTTTGCGCAACATTGTCAACGAGGAGTTGGCAGCCATGACCACACCGACTGTGTATGTCGCTGCAGCACCAGCCCCGCTGCCCACATATGCCGACATTGCTGCTATACCACCATCTGTACTCACATCTGGGTCTGCCGAGCTTACATGCGGTAACTTGGCTTCTGTCAGCGCAAGAGCGCCAGCTCCGCCTTCCTACCTTCAATGGCGTCCGCCCCGTCCGGTTTGCTTTTACTGCGGTATACGCGGCCACATCTTTCGTTACTGCCGTCGCCGCCAACAGGACGAAAGACGCGGCTATGCCGAGTTCGAGCGAGACCGGATTCGTCGACCTGATCCTTACTACCAAGACCCGTACCCGTTGACGTAACACCGCTCCCCGTCTCCCCCGGCGTCCCTACGCCTACCTGCTGGATCCGATTCCGCAAGACGGCGTTCTCCTTCGCCCTACCGCCGATCTGCATCCCGGCTTCGCCCCATGTCTCGCCTCGTCGACCAACACACGGAAAACTAAGGATTGCAGTTTTTGGAGGGGAAACTGCTTCCTATCGATCATTGGAAACACCTGCTGGACGACCTGCTAACATGCTCTCTGTAATTGTTGAAGGTATTCCTGTGGAAGCTCTTGTCGACACTGGTGCCGCTGTTTCTGTGATTCGTCGTGATTTGTGCGCGCGGCTCCGCAAAGTAAGAACACCTTATCTTGGACCTGTGTTGCATAGCGCTAATAGCGTACCCATTCTTCCAGACGGACAATGTACGGCTCGCGTCTTGATTCACGGCATCCTTCATCATATTCAGACGATTCTACTATCCACTTGTGCTTATAGACTTTTTCTAGGCCGGGACTTCTTGCAGTCTGCATCCGCTGTGATCTCGTGCAAAGAGAAAGTTGTCCACATCACAGGTACAGCTGTTGCGCCTATTTCGGAGTCCCCTTCCAGCACACTAAACTTGACTGCCGATGCTAATTACGTCCTCCTCCTTCATCACGAACACGTCATTGCTGTCACGTCCAGTCAGATCGCGGATGGTGATGCGCTGGTTGCTCCTTTTCTGCGCTCCACCACGCGAGGCATTCCAGTCGCTCCTGGCCTCGTCCGCTTTTCCCGTGGGCGAGCTTTTGTCTCCGCCAGCAACACAACCCCGATGCCGTGCCGATGCCTAAGGAGATGACCGTGGCAACCTTCACCGACCCTGCACTAATCTCTAGCAGCGCTTTGCCCTTCTTCACCCTCAGCCCGAGCCACAGGTTCGCATTCTTCTTTTTCTCCGCCCGCAGTAATCGGTTCTGACCTAACTGTAATGGGGTTCTTTGAGAATTAGGTGAGAACGCACGTTGCGTCTTACGATCGCAACGCGTTCAGGAATACGGCGAGGCTGTTTCCTGTGAAGACTTCGTGAAAACCACGAACGAACACGAACACAGAACAACAAAAGACACTATAGGAGAAAACACTCTAACATGAGAAAAAAATTGATGGCAGATCCACGAGGTGAATGATGATGAGATTGGGCGAAGCTCCTGGAAGTAATCATCGGTTAAACCGTGAAATTTCTTCCGTTAATTCGCCTGATAAAAATGACGTGAAACGATTGATTAAATGGCGTCTTTCGTTAAGCAGCTGGCGTCTTTTCGTTTTGCTTTAGAAACATCTGGCGTCTTTCGTTAAGCAGCTGGCGTCTTTTCGTTTTGCTTTAGAAACATCTGGCGTCTTTTCGTTCTGCTTTTAGAAAACATCTGGCGTCTTTCGTTGGTTTATTTCATCAATCAACGGCGTTTTGAACAAAATTTTTATTGTTTAATCACGCACAGGAGAAATCTCACCAGGCACTACCTTGGAGGTAAACAATGGCTGCTACTGGGAATGAGAGACAGCAGAAGTCGGCTTTTAACACTTCTACTTCTACTAACGTTTTCTACTGGAACATGCCAATGGCTGCTAATGGGGAATGAGAGACAGAAGAATTCGGCTTTTAGTTAACGCGCACGCTGCGATTTTTTTTATTGTTCAACAACACACAGGAGAAATCTCCCACCGGCACCACCTTGGAGGTCAAAGCGTAAGACTGGTTACGCACTACGACTACGACTACGACGAGGGACGAACGGGTGCCGCTTTAAGGAGCTTCGCCCCTAAAAAAAAGCATGCGAACGCGCAGGAGTCCACGCAGCATAGGCAACAGTCTCACTAAAGCTGATGCGCTCAGGAGGGGTGAGTCACTAGAGGGAAGAGTCGGCGCGAGCTCGCGGTCGTCGCTGTGCCTGGTCGACGAAAGGTGGCCGGTACTGGTGCGGGTCAGGGACGCGGACGAGGAGGACGTCGGGCACCGGCGTCGCGACAAGCGTTGCGTCGCCGCTCGGGGCTCCGAGAAAGAGGGCAGCACTCGGGTCTACACCCGACGGTGCTGTCGGTGGCACAGGCGGCTGGTCAGGCGATCCTTGGACAGCATTGGGAGCTCGGTGCCAAGCGAAGCCATACACTTCGACTCTTGGCGGCCGCCAGGCACTCGGGACTACGCCTCGACCGTGGTCCTGGTGGAGAGCTCCCGTGCCACGTCCGCGCTAGTTGAACGCCGCCTCGCTTCCCCCAACATGGCGCCTCGCACCCCGCTCCACGTGCCACGCTCATCTTTTCTCCTTGCGGCCATGTGCCGCAACCTCTCGTCGTCGTCTTCGTCGTCGCCTCGCACGCTGAACCCGCGCTTCTTCGTGGCCGCTCTTTCCACTGCACCTTCGCCACAGCACCAAACACCACATGCGCACACTTCTCCCATGACACGAGCCCCCCTTTCGATAAGTTTTTTTTTAGAAAAAAGAACTTCTGTGTAAGTGCGCGCTTCTTATGCACCACCCTTATCCTACAGACAGTGTACACAGTTCACAGCACACAGTTCTAATACGTAGTCCGAACTAACCAACTCCTATCTAAAGGTTCATGCACAAAGTCCTTAAAACGATCCGGAAGTTAAAACCAAAATCGACGACCGGTTAATCACTCGGTATCACGTAATGGCGTCCCACACAAGGCGAACAACACTCTTTACGTGCTTAACAGTGACAGGTAAGAAATATGCACATCTGCGAGTCAAAAAGAAAGCATTGAACAGTTTGGCCCATTTGAGCACTGTGCCTTTGCAGCCCCTAAACGAAGCCCTGGTCTCAACATCCTCGCAAGAAGACTGGCGACGCTGTGACACCACACACCTAGTTGCAGGCGTTCGAGTGACCCTTTCGATCACGCTGGCATGGTTTCTTGGCCAACAATCCATTAGAGCACGGGTAATGTCATGAGAGAACCCTTCTGCACAGGAACCTTCTACACAGGTAGCAACAGCCTCTCTATTTCTCAAAGTAGCCTGCACCGCGCTTCTGCTGCCATCTTGTTGGGCCAGCTCCCTGGGCAGGTCATGTGTCTTACTCTTTAAGCCTTCTCTGACAGCTGTGTCACAAATATTTTCACATGAGCACGCGACGTTCAGATATGAATCGAAGGCTTGCTCTTTTTGGAGTAGCTTATTGGCACTCACTTGCTAGATAATGTGTATGCATTCTGAAGCAGCAGCATGCGACGCACCCAACGAACCTGAGTGATTCTCCGCTGAATTCAGCCTATGGTCTTCGTGCATGGCTATAACACCGACATCCCTGGCATTTTTAACACCACAAGACTCGATACTTTCACTGCAGCTTATAGCACAGTCCTTAAAGTGGCTCTCTGGACTAACAATCATTGCCCTTTTTCTAGAGCTTTCGATAAGTGTATGCCCCTCTTTAATAAGCATGCATTCTTCTGCACCTGCTTGCAGAGGCGCATCACTTCCATAGGAACCTGACCGTTCCATCCTGTCACATGAAGCTATGCTTCTCTCTGGCTCAGGACCTGTCCTGGCCTCGTCCTTACGCTCCTTGTGAGCGTTAGTATATCACTCTGTAGGCATCGACGCCTCTTCGTGAAATTCACTGTGCCTCCCTGAGGCACCGCGGTCTAACCCGCCATTTAAGGAGCTTGCCCATTTCTGCCTCCCGAAGCTATCCTTTGCCTCGTCGAGCTCGTCTAAACTCCAAGTCCCTGGGCCCATAAAAGAGACACTGTCGACGCGCACGGAAGCACGAGCTCTGGCAGCGTTTTCCGCTTCTAACAACCGCATGCGAAGCTCACGGTTTCTCTCCTCGAGAGCTGCCACTTCACGCGCTAGTGCTAGCTCCTCGCGCAGCACTTCGCGATCCTTCGCATTCTCTTCTTCAAGCCATGCCAAAAGTGCGTCTCCCGATAGACCGAGTTTCTCGCTGAGAATAACGAGCTCGTCTGCATCCATGTCGCAGTCGCTGTGAACTTTTATCCACACAGAAAACAGCCCCGCCCCACGTTGGGCGCCATTGTGATGGGGTTCTTTGAGAATTAGGTAAGAACGCACGTTGCGTCTGACGACGGCAACGCGTTCAGGAATACGGCGAGGCTGTTTTCTGTGAAGACTTTATGAAGAACACGAACGAACACGAACACAGAACAACAAAAGACACTATAGGAGAAAACACTCTAACATGAGAAAAAAAAGCATGCGAACGCGCAGGAGTCCACGCAGCATAGGCAACAGTCTCACCAAAGCTGATGCGCTCAGGAGGGGTGAGTCACAGGAGGGAAGAGTCGGCGCGAGCTCGCGGTCGTCGCTGTGCCTGGTCGACGAAAGGTGGCCGGCACTGGTGCGGGTCAGGGACGCGGACGAGGAGGACGTCGGGCACCGGCGTCGCGACAAGCGTTGCGTCGCCGCTCGGGGCTCCGAGAAAGAGGGCAGCACTCGGGTCTACACCCGACGGTGCTGTCGGTGGCACAGGCGGCTGGTCAGGCGATCCGTGGACAGCATTGGAAGCTCGGTGCCAAGCGAAGCCATACACTTCGACTCTTGGCAGCCGCCAGGCACTCGGGACTACGCCTCGACCGTGGTCCTGGTGGAGAGCTCCCGTGCCACGTCCGCGCTGGTTGAACGCCGCCTCGCTTCTCCCTTCATGGCGCCTCGCGCCCCGCTCCACGTGCCACGCTCATCTTTTCTCCTGGCGGCCGGATTTCTCCGCCTGTTGTCGTCCTCTTCACCACCTCACGTGCAGAGCCGGCACTTCTCCGTGGCCGCTCTTTCCGTTGCGGGTTCGCCACAGCAACAAACACCACAGGCGCGCACTTCTCCCATGACACTAACAGCTACGCAATCTGACGCGCTCATGGCCCTCTTGGATAAGCACAAATCCTGCTTCGACAACTATGCCAGTGCGTTGGGCCAGACTCCTGTGGCGACACACCGCATTGAAACTGATGGTTCCCGCATCATATGCTGTTGGCCATATCGAGTTTCACAGTCGGAGCGGAAGGTTATTGAAGAACAAGTTGAGGACATGTTAGCACGAAATATTATCCGGCCTTCATCTAGTCCCTGGGCGTACCCCGTCGTCCTTGTCAAGAAAAAAGATAGCTCCGTTCGCTTTTGCGTAGATTACCGAGCGCTGAATAAGATCACACGCAAGGACGTATATCCCATGCCTCGCATTGACGACGCCTTGGACACACTACAGGGAGCGGAGTATTTTTCGAGCCTTGATCTACGATCAGGATATTAGCAAATTTCCATGAATGAGGCTGACAAGGAAAAGAAATTACTTTTGCCACGCCGGACGGA
Source organism: Hyalomma asiaticum (assembly GCA_013339685.2). Lineage (NCBI taxonomy): Eukaryota > Metazoa > Arthropoda > Arachnida > Ixodida > Ixodidae > Hyalomma > Hyalomma asiaticum. Next base: position 86,124,373 of record CM023487.1, on the reverse strand, counting down.
CTTTACGAATTTAACGTAATGCCATTTGGTCTCTGCAATGCTCCAGCCACCTTTGAACGCATGATTGACACTGTTCTTCGAGGCCTAAAATGGAAGACCTGCCTCTGCTATCTGGACGACATCGTCGTCTTTTTGTCTAGCTCCAGCCAGCACCTCAAACGATTAGACGAAGTCCTGCAGTGCCTTTCAAACGCCGGCCTCCAGCTTAATACAAAGAAATGCACATTCTCCAGCAAGAGCATCAAAGTGTTAGGCCACGTTGTTTCCAAAGCTGGCATCCAACCAGACCCTGAAAAGATAACTGCTGTACTTCAGTTCCCGCGACCATCGAATCAAATAACATTACGCAGCGTTCTTGGCCTGGCGTCTTACTTTCGACGTTTTATACGCAATTTCGCAGTAACAGCGGCTCCCTTACATAAGCTCCTGGTCACTGGCGCCTCTTTTGAATGATCCGAAGCCTGCGAGTCGGCATTTAAGTCTCTTAAGCGACATCTCACTTCACACCCCGTGCTTCGTCACTTCGACGAGAGAGCGCCCACCGTCCTTCACACTGGCGCAAGCGCACAAGGCATAGGGGCAGTACTTCTGCAACGCGATGCCTCTTCTAAGGAGCAGGTTGTGGCGTACGCCAGCCGCACCCTGTCGCCGGCTGAGCGGACCTACACCATCACGGAGCAGGAATGCTTGGCTATTGTGTGGCAGGTCCAGAAATTTCGCCCTTACCTCTGCGGTCGCCACTTCATCATCGTCACCGACCACCATGCTCTGTGTTGGCTGTTATCGATTAAGAACATGTCCGGACGCTTGGGCCGATGGGTCCTGCGCTTGCAGGAATATGACTTTACTATCACTTACAAGTCTGGAAAATTCCATCATGATGCAGACGCCTTGTCTCGCTGCCCACTTTCATCCTCTCGTGATAATACACACAACCGGTCTGCGCCATCTCGTCCCACCGCACAGCCTGCTTCGTCGGAATTCTCGTTATCGTCACTAGAAACCACTCGGCGTCCTTCCCGCTGCGATTTCAGTCCGCTGAAGACAGCCAACTCCTACTGTCGAACACTTATGGATTGTCGTCGAGGCATCTCTCAACCTCCAAACAGCCGTTTGCGCCGCCAGCTGCAACGTTTTCGTCTTCAAAATGGTGTGCTATACCGTCACATTTACCATCCCACGGGCAATAGGTGGGTCCTCGTACTACCTCGCTGCCTTCGCCTTCGAGTGTTACAGGCCTTTCACGACGACGTTGCTGCCGGTCACTTAGGCTTTCTCAAGACCTACGACCGCATCAGGACCCGTTACTTCTGGCCTGGTTTGTCTACAACACTTGCCAAATACGTCGCCTCCTGCGACTCGTGTCAGCACCGCAAACGCTCCACATCCCCTCCTGCCGGTTTCCTCCAACCTCTTCCCTGTCCAACTACACCATTCGAATTCGTCGGCATTGATTTATATGTTAACACCTTCCGGTCACCGTTGGATCGTCATGGCGGTTCACCATTTAAGAATGTACGCGGAGACTGCACCTCTTCGATCTGGGGCCGCTTCTGAGGTTGCCGACTTCTTTTTGCAGTTTGTCGTCTTGCGCCACAGAGCACCCCGCTTCCTTTTGAGTGACCGTGGCAAAGCCTTCATTTCCAATATCCTCGAGGAAGTCTTGTGGGCGACTCATACCAAGCATAAAACGACTTCCACATATAACCCTCAAGCGAACGGGCTTACTGAACGCTTTCACCGAACATTATCTGACATGATTTCGATGCACATACGTCCTGATCACAGCAACTGGGACAATATATTACCATTCGTCACCTTCGCCTATAATACAGCGATACAACGAACCACCGACTACAGCCCCTTCTTCCTTGTCTATGGACGCACTTCCTCCTCAGTTTTTGATACAGAATTCTTTTCCGCTCCTGCCCCACCTAATGCGTCACTGCCAAAGAGATTGCCGTGAAATTGCTCGTCGCAACACGGAAGCTATCCAGGAAGAACGGAAACGTCGCTGCGACAGTAAACGCCGCGACCTCGCCTTCAATTCTGGAGATCAAGTACTACTATGGACTTCTGTTCGAACACCTGGACTATGCGAGAAATTTCTTCAACGGTATATTGGCCCATTCGTCGTTCTTCAGCAAACTTCCCCAGTTAATTACCTCGTCACGCCACTACACCCAGTCACCGACCACCGTCGTCACGTCTGCCGCATGAAACATTTCATTCCTCGGTCAGCCGATATGTAAAATGCGGCCAGGTTGGCCGCTTCGAAGAGGGGGGAAATCAGTGTGAGCACTTTTAACGTACTTCATCGTTCTCATCTGTACATAACCATCATCATCCCCGTTCCTCTTCTTCTTTGTGCTTTGGTGATGGGAGTGCCTGCAGAATAAACGTGTCTGCTGGCGTTGTCTGGTCCGGTCTCCCTCGGTCTTCCAATATATATATATATATATATATATATATATATATATATATATATATATATATATATATATATATATATATATATATATATATATACATTGATGATATCTTCCTTGTCTGGACCCACGGCAAAGACGAACTGCTTGAATTCATTGAGAGCTATAACACCGTACACCCAAGCATACGCTTTACCCACACCTACTCACAAGCAACCGCAAATTTCCTAGACGTGACCATAACCATAGAAGACGGCAAACTATTCTCAACCTTCTACCGCAAACCAACAGATCGGCAACAGTACCTAGATTACCAAAGTGATCACCCGCGCCACTGTAAAAACAGCATCCCCTACAGCCAGGCTCATCGTTTTAAGCGAATCTGCTCAAGGGACATGGACTCCGTTACCAACACAGAGAGACTAAAAGCTATGCTCTGTAAACAGAAATGTCGTCCAAGGGTTATCGATGACGCGGTTCGGAAAGCCAAAACACTGAACAGTAACGATCTACTCGCGAAGCGGACACCGCAACAGTGCCCACAACGGACAAACCTATGTATAACATACAGCGCTAACTTCCCTAACATAAACAAGATTTTAAAACGGCACTACAACATTCTCGAACAAAGCGAACGCCTGAAACGCGCCTTTCCCTCCTCTCCAGGCGTTGTTTACCGACGATTACGCAACTTGAGGGACACACGTGTGAAATCTACAATAAATGCTCCGCCCCCTAATAGCTCATGCCAGCCCTGTCTGAAACCGAGATGCCTTGTTTGTAACGCAATGCAAGCGACAAGCAGAGCAACTAGCACACATTCAAAATTTTCAGTTAACATACGAGGGAATCTAACATGCGATTCCTCGAATGTGATATATTTACTCGAATATAGCGTGTGCAACTTGCAATATATAGGCCAAACAGAAACACCATTTCGGATCCGTTTTAATAACCACCGAGCCCATGCAAAATCAACACCATATCTGCCCCTATCGAAACATCTTCATCTTCCCGGCCACTCATTCGAAGAAGTAACAGTAACACTCTTGGAAACGGGATTCAAATAAAACCGCGAACGTGAACAGCGCGAGTCATACTTCACATACAGGTTCAATACCATTTAAATAGGGATAAATGAACACCAAGGCACACTTGCAACAAATAAAGCACTCAAGTAAAGAAAAAAATTACAGCATATCCACGGAGTGAATGATGATGAGTGGGCGAAGCTCGGGAGGTTCATCGCAGATCGTGCCGAGTTCCGGATTGATTTAGCTAACGCGCACGCTACGAATCCTCATGGTTCAACTATGCACAAGTGAAATCTCCCACCGGCACTTCATTGCAAGTCAAGATCCAGTGCCTATATATATATATATGGGTGGCCGGTGAACGCTTCTCCAACGCGAGCAGTCGGTATTTCTCAATCAAGAAACTCACTAGGAGACGCTGCCTGCACCAACGTTGTCTCTCGCGGGTGAGGGCGCGTTCTCCTTCTTTGCGAGCTGGTACAGCGTTCCTCTAAGAGCATTTCCATAGCCAACGCGCGCCTTTCGCTCTCTCTCTGTCTCTCTCTCTCTCACAAGACAGCAGAGGCACGCGCCGGGAGGCACGCGGGTTACCCCTGACGACTGACGCCTGACGCGTGACAAGGTTAGACTAAGAGGAGCTTCGCCCCTAAAACTGCGGTCACGCACTGTAGCTGGGCGGGGACTGGACAATATCGTGCAGTGTCACTGCTCTCTCAAAGTGTCTTACTGGCGTGTATCTCTATCTGTCCTTTGTAACTGATTCATAACCAACGAATGTTTCATTCTCACGTGTTCAATAGACACCTCAGCGTAGAGGAACTTTCATTACTCTTTCCCGCCGCCTTTCCCTCCAGTAGTTGTCGCCGTTATGCTGCCCATCGTGCACACGTCTTTTTGGTCGCGGCGAATTTCTCAACGAGCTTTTGGTGGCGCCGCCGTATCTCCGACGTCTCCGTCGCAAGAGGCCATGTGCGCGCCCCGCTTCCAGGCGAGAAAACTTTTTGAGGAACCGTATTGTTGCTGGCACAGCTCAGCTGAAAGCTAAGGTGTAGGATTATGGCAGTTCTGGAAATTTGTGCGGAAGTAAAAAAATGAAGATTAGCGAGGTGCCCTGAATGGTCGGCGCGCTACAGGTGTCTGGTTCAAGATGGCGCCAACACCTGAAGGGCGCCGACACGACACAAGGAGGCACAGCGGGAGAGGCCGCGGGGGGTGCGACGGCCACTATGAGAGCGTGCGTAATCCGTGGAACGGACACTCCCGCCGCAAAACCGCTCTTCACTTTGCCATCCCTCTCCCCCTCTTGTAAACATCTTTTACGCCAAAGAGCGCCGCCCACAATTCATACACCAGACGGGATGTTCTTAAAAGACTACTCGTCCATAGTGCCACGCGGATGCTGCATTCATCTCATCTCCTCTGTGTCGTCTTTCCTCATTTCTTCTCTTCCACCTCTCCCTCGCTCCTTCATACACAATGTATAAATGCCACCAACAACTCATGCATTGTACGCCTGAAGAAGACCGGACTCCGGTCGAAATGTTGCATGAAATAAAACTTCCGTTGTTACTGTTCGAAGGAGGATCTACTTCACTTTACATCGCGGGCCACTCTTCGAAATCGTGCCCGCCTATATATATATATATATATATATATATATATATATATATATATATATATATATATATATATATATATATATATATATATCACTATCGCATTTGAGTCACACCTTCAGTAGCTAGCACTTTTCCTTGTCTGGCTGTGATGTTTTTTTTTGTTTTTTTTACAAGTGCTAACGGATTCTCTGTTCTATTTGAATATTGTTAGAATAACGTCACTTGCCTTTTTATTTTGTTCTTGAAAGCGCATGTGTGAAGAAACTCATATGATCGTTTCCCATTGCTATTTTTCTGTTGTGTGCACCTTTTATGTACCACGCTGCCAAGATCTTGAAAAAAGATCGCAGTATCTATAAATAAATAAATAAATAAATAAAAATGATCCATATATTCCTGATAAAGACCGGTCTCCGGCTGAAACGTTGAATAAACACTTTCCCCTTTTTTGTTGACAATTCGGAGGGTCTACAACTCATGTATATATATATATATATATATATATATATATATATATATATATATATATATATATATACTATCAGAAAGTCAGTGACAAACATATAATTTAGGATTTATTTCTGACGTTCCGGCTTGAGGCCAGCCTTTATATATATAACAGAATTGACGATGCGCCTCTTAGAGAACGACGGTTTATTAAGTCAACGTTTCGGTCGGAGCCCGACCTTTTCAAGGTCTTGAAAAAGGTCGGGCTCCGACCGAAACCTTGACTTAATAAACCGTCGTTCTCTAAGAGGCGCATCGTCAATTCTGTTATAAACTAGCGGCAACCCAAGCTATTTCTGCATATACAGTCATATATATATATATATATATATATATATATAAACGAAGATGCCAAGAGGTACAACGAGAAAAGGCCAGAACCTTGTTTAATGGCGGCGAACCGTTCCCACGTGCGCCAGAGCGTTCTTCGTCGTTATCTCCCTGGCGATCGGTGCCCATAGTGGGTCGGCAGCTTACTGCGCGTTATTACTCGCCCCGTGAAAAGCGACCGTCCCGGTCGCTGATTGAGCTGAGAGAGAAAGAAAAAGAAGAGGGAGGAGAAAGTGCTTCACGCGGTCAGTTGCTGCGGGCGTAGTACGGCTTCATCCGTACTACGTGAACAGTCTCTGGTCGTGGCCGCCGTCGGCTCGAGCTCAAGGTAGTACCCTCAGCGACGACCTCATACTTATACGATAACCGGCTAAACCCAGAGATCTACATAACCTGAGGCCAATATCGCTCACGTCGTGCGTAGGGAAGCTTTTTGAGAAGGTGATCCAAACTAGACTCAGCAACTACATCGAGCGGCATGGACTTTTTCCTCACTGCATGCTTGGTTTCAGACCGCACGTGTCAGCACAGGACGCCTTCCTTATGCTCCGAGACGAAGTTTTGGACCCACCTCGCAACAAGGAAGCCCGGATAGTCGTGGCGCTTGATGTCAAGAAAGCGTTTGACACGATTTCACACCACACAATCCTCGAAGGCCTAGAAGACTTAGGTTATGGAAGACAGGTGTTTCGGTACGTCCTCAGCTTCCTTCGCCACAGAAAGGCAACGATTGGTCTGGGAAGCACGCGCTGTGACATCTTCGCAATGCCCAATCGAGGCACTCCACAGGGCTCAATCTTGTCGCCACTTCTGTTCAACGTCGGAATGAGGAGACTGGCCTTAGAACTTGAACAAGTGCGGGACCTCGGATGCACGATTTACGCCGATGACATCACGCTTTGGGCACACCGGGGTTCTTATGGTGAGAAACAAGACCTGTTACAGGAGGCCATAGACAAAGTGGCAACTTTCACCAAACACGCGGGTATGACATGCGCGCCAGAAAAATCAGAGTTCATCACAGTACGCAGTAAGCGCTGCAAAAAAGCCGGTATCCAGGGAATAGATCTCCATCTCGAGGGCCACGCTATTCGTGAAGTCACCCAAATGAGAGTGCTCGGCTTACTTATTCAAGAGAACGGCAACGTTGATGCCACAATTCGGAGCTTAAAATTAACCGTCAAGAACGTGGCACGCACGATCCGTCGAGTGGGATGCAGTCGCAACGGGCTCGCAGAGGAAGAAACAATCAGGCTGGTGCAAGCGTTTGTGATTAACCGAATCCCTTACGGCCTCCCGTTCCAAAGACTCAACCAAACTGAAATGAAGCAGGTCGACACTCTTATCCGAATGGCATACAAATCGGCCCTGGGACTCCCGAACACAGTCAGCACGGAGCGCCTGGAGCGTTTGGGAATTTACAACAAATATGAAGAACATGCAACTGCGGTGCTCATCTCGCAAAGAGAGAGGCTGAGCTCCACGCCCCAGGGCCGGTCTATCCTACAACGGTTGGGATACGACCCTCGACCTCCGTTCTGTGGAGACAAAACAGATTTGTTGCCCCGAGATTTGAGAGATCGACTATACGTCGCACCTATTCCATGAAATATGAGTGCTAAATACCACGCAGGCCGAAGGCAGGCCAGGACGAGAGCCCTGCAGAAGCGATTCGGAAATGAACCAACAGCGTACTACACGGACGCGAGCACAACTTCTCGCAAGGACTTCTACACGATCGCCGCAAGCAACAAAGTCACCACGATAACTGCCATGGTGAAGACCACCTCGGTATGCACAGCCGAAGCTGCAGCCGTTGCACTGGCCATACGAGACGTCGACTTTAAGGGTCGGCCGGCTTATGTGCTCACAGACTCGCAGGCAGCGTGTCGACTCTTCATGCGGGGAACGCTACCACGCAGCGTCGCAAGAATTCTCGGCTCATGCCTCGACATTGACCACAGCATAATGTGGTGTCCAGCGCACAACGGACTGGAAGGTAACGAAAGGGCAGACCGCATCGCTCGAGGAAGCAACGACCGAGCAGCGGGCAGCGCTCTAGAGGAACCTCCATCCATAGTACGCGACATATTAGAGATTCAGAGGAGGGAGCGACGCACCTTCGGGCCACCGCACCCTAAACTGAATAGAACGCAAGCACGGGACTGGCGTCGTATAGAGACCAATTCATACCCGCACCTCAACCTTCTCTGCAAGATGCACCCAGCCTGTTACAAAAACACCTGTCCGTGGTGTGGCGAAAAACCTACGCTAGCCCACATCACATGGGAATGTGCGGCTAGACCAAAAAACATCAACTCACCCCTTCTGAGGGTAGCAGACTTCATTCGGCAGTGGGAGGCACTGCTCGCAAGCGAGGACCGGGAGAGCCAACTGGCCCTCCTCGACCAAGCTCAGCGAGCCGCAAGAGCCAGTGGAGCCCTGGACTGAGGGCCCCACCCTGAACTGCCTTTAATTTTTGTTTTCTTATTAAAGTTTTTTTCCTCCTCCTCCTCCTCGTAGTTTACGTCGCTAAGTCGTCGGACGATCCTGTACGGTCCGAAGTATCGGCGCAATAATTTCTCCGATAGCCCCTGACGACGGACAGGCGTCCACACCCATACGGTGTCGCCGGGCTCGCATTGGATGTGCCTTCTTCCACTGTTATAACGGCGGGCGTCGACAATCTGCTGATCACGGATGCGGTTGCGAGGAAGCTGTCGGGCTTCTTCGGCTTTCTGTACGATGTCTTCGGCGGTGTCGCATCGCGTTGTTCCATTGTCGACAGGGAGCATGGCATCTAAAGGCGTTGTAACATGGCGACTATAAACGAGCTCAGACGGGGTGAATCGCGTGGTTTCCTGCGCCGCCGTATTGTAGGCAAACGTCACATATGGGAGAATTTGGTCCCAGGTCTTGTGCTGGATGTCAACGTACATTGAGAGCATGTCGGCCAAAGTTCTATTGAGGCGTTTCGTTAATCCATTAGTTTGTGGATGATAGGCCGTAGTTTTCCGATGGTTCGTGTGGGTTAGCGTGACGATTTCCCGGACTAATTCAGCAGTAAACGCTGTCCATCGATCGGTTAAGACAGAAGGGGCCCCATGATGTAGGACGATGTCATGCACAAAAAAAATGGCGACTGCTGTAGCGGTTGCAAGGGGGACAGGTTTGGTTTCCGCATACCGTGTTAGGTAGTCGGTTGCGACGACTATCAGTTTGTTTCCTGCGAACGATGTAGGGGAAGGACCAAGGAGATCCATTCCCACTTGCCGAAATGGTACATGGGGAGGTTCCAGGGGTTTCAGAAGACCAGCAGGTTTTAAAGGTAGCACCTTGCGTCTCTGATAATCCCGGCAGCTTCTGACGTAGTGTTGAACGGAGGAAAATAGCTGCGGCCAATAGTACTTTTGGCGTATGCGCGCTAACGTCCTCGTGAATCCTAGGTGACCGGCACACGGGTCGTCATGGCACGCCTGCAACACTTCGTCGCGCAGAGAAACTGGGACGACAAGCAGGTACGTTTCTTCGCTGTTGTCAAAGTTGTTCTTGTGAAGAACGTTGTCGCGGAGGCAGTAAGAAGTAAGCCCTCGTGATATAGGGCGCGGCATAACAACGTCGGCACCCTGAAGGTATCTGATAATGGGTAGCAACATAGTGTCTTCGCGTTAGCGGCCGTCCATTCCGACTGTATCGACTGCGCCGAGAAACGGGAAATCCTCCTCGATGTCATCTAGCCTCGAAGGTAGAGACGCACGTGATAGGCAGTCAGCATCGCGGTGCTTCTGTCCGGGCCGGTATACCCCTGCCATGTCGTATTCCTGAAGGCAGAGACTCCAGCGAGCAAGGCGGCCTGATGGGTCCCAAAGATTCGCAAGCCAACACAGTGAGTGATGGTCACTTACTACGCGGAAAGGTCCGCCGTAAAGGTAAGGCCGGGACTTGGCGATAGCCCACACCACCGCCAAGCACTCCTTTTCCGTCGTGTAGTTGACCTCCGCCTTCGTAAGGACTGCGGCTCGCGTTAGCTACTACCCGTTCGGTGTCGTCTTGCCAGTGGACGAGGACAGCGCCGAGGCCCATGTTGCTAGCGTCGGTGTAGATTTCCGTGTCCGCCTTGTCGTCGAAATGCGCCACTAGAGGGGCTCTTTGTAGGCGGTTTCGCAACTCTGTGAAAGCTTCCTGTTGCGCTTCGGTCCACTCGAAGGGTGCATCTTGGCATGTTAGTCTCGTTAATGGTTCAGCGTTCCTTGAGAAGCCTTCGACGAAACGACGGTAGCATGCGCAGAGACCCAAGAACCGCTGAACTGCCTTCTTGTCTGTGGGACGCGGAAACTCCGCGACGGCAGCTAGTTTTTCGGGGTCCGGTCGAACACCATGCGAGCTGACTACGTGGCCGAGAAACTGTAAAGGGGCGCCCACACTACCGGCAAAGCAGCTTGCCGTTCGCCGTTTGCCGTTCTGAACTCGCCGGGCGACGGCGATAGTCCTCAAAAACGGTAAGTATTCCTCGCCGGAGAGCTTGCCGGAGAATTTGGTGCCGAGACCCAAATTGTCCGGCAGCCGGCGGCCGGTGCCGGCCGCCGCCGGCGGCGATGTGACCAATCGACGACCGAGGATTGGTTGCTATGACCACACTCGCGAGCCGCCGAGACGGCGTCGTCAGCCTGGCAGCAGTTCGCATTTTTTCTTTTCTTCGTACCCGATCCTCGACTTCGCAAAAAAAATTACACACGACGAGTGTTTCAGAGACGTTTGTACCCGTTTTATTAGGATAAAATAAACCCAGATTACAAATATATAGACAGATAAATAATGTTGATCAAGAATTTATTTACACGAAAAGTACATGCACATTGTAACATTGGAATTGCCCGTGCCGCGATATTGTGCTCGGGGTGCTGGAAACAGTATTTGCTGTACGTCACCATGCTATTACGAAATTCAGAAGAGCAAGTGATCGGCGGCGTAAAATTAGATTTGAAGACGATCGGACCACATGAAGCGGCCACCGGTGTGGCGCCGGCAAAAAAGCAAACTGGTCGCTCTAGCCCGCAAGAGACAGCATGCTAACAGACAGCGCACTAGCCCGTGTGGCACTTACCTTTCAGTGCGCAATCGTGGCTCACACAGACCTACAATACGACACGAACACACAGATGCACGTGGTTTTGTTTTTGCGATCAGCACTTTCCTGCATGTATAGAACACACCGCTTGACAACACCACTTACTGCACGCACAGCGCTGTTTTTCAGTCAAGTCGAGCAGCAGAACTAAACTCGAACGGTCGTCGATGTTTCGATATATCCAGCTTGGTTCCATTTCAAACATTCGGTGTCGTGCCTAAAGAGTACGCCGATGTCGTAGTAGGAGGCAGATTACATCCACCGTCGTTACGATATATCCGTGTTCGTGCCGTCATCAGGCGCCACAGCTTCACAATTTGTCACGCAAAAAAGCAGACCCAACTAAGTTCGCGGCGTCGACGCTTAGACAACGCAAAGCGAGTGAAACGTCGCCTCCACACGATCATGCAGCGACTGTGCGAGACTCGAAGCGCGCACAACGTCGCCGTCTGTTCGTGTCACGTGACTGCTGCGCCGGTGAAACGCGCCGGTGTGCAGTGTGGACAGCGCTCGCTCGGCTGCCGTCTCCAACCTCCGGAGGCCGGCGCGCCGTTACGGCGAGCTTGCCGGTAGTGTGGGCGCCCCTTAACTCCCGAAAGCCAATGTAGTGTTTTTCAGGCTTGATAGCTAGATTTGCTTCCCTGATAGCAATGAGTACCTGCTTGAGCCGTTCTAGATGTTCATCAAACGTACTTGAAAACACGACGACATCATCTAAATAGACCAAGCACGTCGGTCATTTAAGTCCGGCGAGAACTGCATCCATCATCCGCTGGAACGTTGCCGGTGCTGAAGACAGGGTGAATGGGAGCACTCTGAATTCATATAATCCATCGGGAGTCACAAAGGCCATTTTTTCTCGGTCGCGCTCATCTACTTCTATCTGCCAATACCCTGACCTCAGATCCAATGACGTGAAATATTTGGCGTGCCGTAAACGGTCCAAGGCATCATCGATCCTCGGCAGGGGGTAGACATCTCGTTTGGTGACACTGTTAAGCCGCCGGTAGTCTACACAGAAACGTAGTGTGTTGTCCTTTTTTAACTAAAACGACGGGTGACGCCCATGGACTCAAGGAGGGTTAATTGACGTCGTCCTGTCGAATTTCTTCTACTTGGTGTTTTATCACATCTCTCTCTGTGGACGAAACGCGGTACGGATGCTGGCGAACAGAGCGCGCTGACTTGTCTGTGAAGATCCGATGCTTCGTAACGGAAGTGCGCCGAACCTTTGACTCAGTATCGAAGCAGTCATAGAGGTGACTGATAAGGTCCAGCAGTTACTGTTTCTGTGGTTCCTCTAAGTCGGTGCTTATCTGAATACGATTGCTCAGGTTGACATCTTGGGACGCGGTGTGTGAAACAGTTCCTAGCGAGGCGAGATCAGTGAAGTCGACAATTTCCTGGAGAAAGGCGACAGCTGTTCCTTGCGGTACGTGTTGATATTCGTTACCAAAGTTTGTCAAACAGCACCAGTGAACGTCGGTTCTGGAGCAGAATGAGGCCTCGTGCAATGCAAAGGTTCCACTCCAACAGTAACGGGATGTTTGCCTCAGCGATGCCCTCGTAGCCATGGAATGCGTCGCACATTACCAAAGTCAGCAGGCTGCTTCTTGGCGATACTGTTACGTTGTCTGCGACAATTCGCAGGGCATTTCCTGCGTTACTGTCGGCGCCAGGGTCATTTGCTTTAGCTTTCGCTGTATAGAAGGTGACGCTTGATATTTCCAAATTTATTATGCCTCCGTTCGACTGCAGAAAGTCCATTCCTAGTATCAGGTCCCTGGAGCAACTGGGCAGCACAATGAAGGACCCGACGTATGTAAATCCTCGAATGTTTACCCGAGCCGTGCAGCTGCATACAGGAATCAGTAAGTGACCTCCAGCGGTGCGGATCTGCGTCCCTGTTCATTCTGTACAAACTTTCTTCTACTTTGATGCAAGCTCCCCGCTCATGACCGAGCTTTCCGCACCAGTATCGATTAAGGCTGTAACTTTTTCGTTGTCTATTATAACCAGTATATCTGACATCACGACGTGCCTTTTAACATCCGAGTGTGCCTGGTAGGTAGTCTGCTGTCGTCTTTGTCGTCGTGATGGAGGATGTTCGATGTAGTCGGCGTCAGCGGCCTCACCTCCGGAGGTCGTTGGACTCAGTTTTCCGTGTTCGCAGGGCTGGGTGAACGACGTCGGCGAGAGTCACGAGGAGAAACTGGACTTGGCGATGGGCATCTAGCAGGCGATGACGAACGGGGTTCGTGCCTTCGATGCTCCAATGAATAATCCCGGCCCGCGAGGAAGCTCTCTATCTCTGCAGGTCGCTCACCAGGCCTCGGGCGGAGTGCATTTGGCGGAAACCCACGAAGGCCTACGTGTCGATAGGGACACATCCTGTAGACGTGGCCTGCCTCTCCGCAATGGAAGCACAGGGGCCTGTAATCAATGGCCCGCCAGACGTCGCACTTCCTGGGCCTTGACTCATCGACGAACTGCGGACTGCGACGCCTGAATACTGCTTCGGTGTATCCGGGGTGCGTGACGTTAGAGGCGACGTACAGCGACGGTCGTTGTATGGCTTCCGCGTAACTCATCCGAACTTGTTCCGGCGGTTGCGGTGCCTCGTAGCTGGGGCGTGCGTCGCAGCGTGGGGGTACCTCGTAGCGTTGAGGTACTTCGTAGCGTTGAGGTACGTTGTAGCGTTGAGGTATCTCGGAGCGCTGAGGTACCTCGTAGCCTGGAACTTGAACTGCTTGACGAATCTCGTCGCGCACAATCTCCGCGACGGATATTCCCGGAGTCGGCGCATCGGTTGTCCGCATTTTCTGCAGCTCTTCTCTGATCACAACACGGGTCAACTCACGCAAGTCCTCCACGTTATTGCACGCAGGAGTCCCATGCGAAAGTTCCATCACGCTGCGGTTGTACTGCCTGGTACGCTCTCAAAGGGCCCTTTCCATTGCTGTCGCTTCAGTCAGGAAGTCCGTTTGCGTTGCCGGTGGATTTCGCAAAAGACCTGCGTATATCTCTTGCTTAACTCCTCGCATGAGATGTCGGACCTTCCTTTCTTCCGTCATTGATGCATCCGCGCGTCTGAAGAGGCGAGCCATATCTTCAGTATACGTCATGACACTCTCGTTCGGCGCTGGAAATCTAGACTGAGTCGCTAGCTCCGCTTTCTCCTTCGTGTCGGTGTTAGAGTACGCGATGATCAGTTGGTGTCGAAATTCGTCCCATGTAGTCAGTGTCGCTTCGTGATTGTGAAACCAAGTCCTCGCAGAGTCTCGAAGCGCAAAGTACACGCGCCGCAACTTGCCGTCTTCATTCCTTCCGTTGCACGCGGCGATCCGGTCGAAATGGTCCAGCCAATCGTCAACGTCTTCAGTAGGATCACCATGGAACACAGTCGGGGTCTGTGGCTGGCTGACAATGTACTGCTGGACCGGGGAAACACCGGCAGCGGGGTTCTGCGAGTTCAGGTTCATCCTCCGGGAATGATCAGGCAACAAACCGTGCTCAGGTTGAAGCCCTTGTAGACGACGGCTAGTGCGTACGTGTGCAGAGGTGACCTCACCGGAACCACTCACAGGAGTCGAGTCAGGAGTACGCTGCGTCTCCGGCTATGCTATCATTTACCCCAGCACCTCCACCAGAAAAATATAACGAAGATGCCAAGAGGTCCAACGAGAAAAGGCCAGAACCTTGTTTAATGGTGGCGAACCGTTCCCAAAAACCACGTGCACCAGAGCGTTCGTCGTCATCTCCCTGGCGATCGGTGCCCATAGTGGGTCGGCAGCTTACTGCGCGTCAATATACCCAGGCAGCACGCCAACACAGGACTTATGTAGGCATGAAGTCGGCCAAAGTCGGCAGCGATATCGGGCCTAAGTCGGCAAATCGGGCTCGCGCTACTTTCACCCACATCTGCCCGATGACGGCGAGCCAGAATGGCTCCACTGTGGCGAAGCCACCATGGGTCGAACTTGACCAGGCAGAGTGGGCGAAATTTGGCCAGCCAGCATGGGCGAAATTTGGCCAGCCAGAATGGGTCGGATTTGGCTAGGTAGCAGTGGCCGATGTTGCGGGCATTCAGGCTTTTTTGGCGTGTTGTCGGCCACGCCGACATCGGGAAATCCCTTGCGCGACCGTTCACAACCACTATGGTGTTTCTAGTGTTTACCCCACGTGTGTCGCGCTGTTTCGATTGCAAAAATTTTTATTTTTGTGTCTTCACATTTTCACATTTTCGAAACTACCAACAGTAGTTTGTGCAAATGTGCCTCTCATGCATACACGAAACCTTTATTAACACAGTAATAAGTGGGGCTAAGTGGATCCTCTGTACTTTCTATTACTGCGTTCTAAACAAAACAAATTACACAACAAGAGAGGTTTATAGGGAAAAGCACTATTTCATTTATTTTGTGAACTCTGCATTGATAATATGCTATTCTCGTGTTGCACCGTCGTAGTGGAAAAGCTTCGGCAAAGGTGTAACCTGCGGGAAAAGGCGTGAATAGTTAGCACAGTTGTGGAGCACATCAGCACTATACTATAATTGTATGCAATTTATGTGCGACCCATGCACAAACGCGGAATTTGAAGAAATGTCGGAAACATCTCATAATCGGGCACTAATTTAGAAAATAACAAAAGAAAGTTGAACTTTTACTATAAAATGAATCAATGTTCAATATTCAACCCCCATATGTTGGCTTTGTGTCACTTTAGATACCCAAGGGAAAAAGAATAGAAACACGAGTAAAGGTTCTGTTGCAAAGCAATTTTAAAAGCGGCACATTAGTTGAAATAGGTGCATTTTGCCTTATAATAAATGTCATATTTTTGGCATACATCGGAAAGGAAAACATGTAGACGTGAGCTAACACGACACACGCCAAGGACAAAAATGTCTTTAAATGATAAATGCAAGGCGCATTATGAGCAGATATTAGAGGAAGAACATATTTTCAAGGCTGCTTTAAAAATGTCATCGCGTGCCGAACTGCCGCACGTGTCCAAAACCAAGGAGCGCGTGTTCGGTATCACGTTACCTTTAAAAATACGGGCAAGAAAAAAAATGTTACGAGAACGGCAAGTCCCCACACAATGGGGGTTTGATACAAGCACAGGATTAACTATATGAAGTAAAATTGGTTTGGGACAATGTGCGTAGGCTCTTTATTCGAAAATATAGAGCCTACGCACCTCACGACACAAATAATATATAAAGGTGGAATCGGTGGTTTAACATCGCAACAAAAAGTGCCAGGCTCCATTCTGAAAAGTGGCCAGCAACTCGGCATCCGCTGTGCACTCTTGAGCTGTGTGTCAGCAATACAAATTCGGCGATGGCACTGTAGCCTCACCAAAAGGCGGTGTCACAGTTGTGATGGGCATTGTCTTAGGAGGTACACTGGCCAAGGAATTGCGCAATCAACTTGATGATCGATAAATGCGGTACATGCGCCGATACGCGTAGGCAGACTGCGTGCACCCGTTGAAACTTTCCATGTCGGTAGCACTGCAGCCGCGACGAGAGAAAGCAGCCGCGCGCAAAGTTCCCTGAAAACTGCGCGGTCTCCCCCTCCGAAGGGCCACCACTGCCACTAAAAGCAGGTTCAGAACGACATTCTTTTCAAACTGTAGGTGCGCACAATGGACGTGCAGGGAGGGGGCCGTGAAGAGGGTGGTCAGTTCGGGAAGCGACGCGCGTCCCCCCCCCCCCCCCTTCACATACTCTTTTTTAAATTTTTAGTTGCTGCTAGCTTAGCATGTGCTAGGTTGCTTCTAGGCAGAATATGCGCGTTTTTCTTTCTTTGTATTTTGTGGTTGTCGCAAACCGTGGAAGACACCATTTCTGCTGGGCAAAAGCACAATGGCGGGGACACCCGCCGGGACTGCATTTGTTAAGTGCAGCCTGGTGCAGCCTATGGAGTATGCTAGTATGCATGTGTTCTCTTGCTAGCTACCTGTAGCATAGGATTTCCCAGTGGCTGAACCACCCACTCTAGCTAAAAACGCGATAGAAATGCTGCATTGCACGTAACAAACGTAGCGAGGGCGCGCGGCGTCGCCATTGTGAATTTCTGCAAGTTTCTGCAGCACAGGAAAACACGTGCTCCCTTCACGCGCGACAAGAGATATTGCGCTGAACCTCTACTCGCGCCCTTATTTTACTCTTTTTGGTTATAAATAAATTAGTTTTTAAGTACTAGAAAGCGCAGATGTGGGCTTCTATCGACACCATAGTCTCATATGAACGTCAGAGACAAATCCTACACTCGCTGCACAGAGCATGCAGTCAAGCTCGATATATTCTACTCATCTAACTAGTACAACGTAACCGCGATGGCCGATGTGTAAAAGAATTCGATATGTATGGAAAGAACGCACTAACGGTCGTAAACAAAAAAGCAAAAAAACTAAAGAAAGAAGGAATTATATGCAATGCCGTGGACATATTAAGGGATTATTAGCCTATTGTATCTGTGTGGTAGTAGAGAGCGTGGAGTTGGAAAAGGAATGTATAAGTTTCCCGACCAGTAGACGGTTATTTTCTGTTGCTGAGCTTATGCGAGCTGCGATACATGCGTTGCGCTGTACTGGAGCTCCTTTTGAAAGGAATGCACTACTTTTGCGAACGCACTGATGAAATGTAGTGGAGGGCCACGTGCTCAACAACAGCTTGACTTAGGACGGTTGCTTTATACTGTGACCCTGCCCAAACATATGAAGAAACTAGGGAACAGAAGAGAGCTTTGATTTTCAACTGATGTTTTTTTTTTCAGTGCATGCTTGCTGTTTTTATATACCATAAAATACGCACATCGCCTGCGCAAGAACACTTTGTGATCACATACACTCTAGTAGAACTCAGCAGAAAAGCTCTCTATACATCAATTATACGTGTGTGCATTTGTTTGCCACCTTTGAGATGAAAAATGCTTGCCATATGACTGCTTTGTATTTTTCGTTTTTCCCCTTTTTTGCAAATGTCGTGGTCTTGACAAGAGCACTTCATTTGAATTTGCAACGCAGAAGGATCTATGTACTTCATGGTGTATAAAAACAGCTAAGATCCTCTCATTATAAAATGAACACTAGATCTGTTTTGTCCGCTCGCTGTCACGCTCTTAGCTCCGTATACCCTTCCTCTGTATAGGCTGCTAAATGTCAGTAGGATAACGCCGGTTGCGAGAGTTTATTTCCGCTTCAGCGCACCACAATTTCTGCGCTAGACCTTTTTTGTCCACTCGCTCTTGCGCTGTTACCTCCGTATGTCCTTTCCTTCCATAGGTTGCTAAATGTCAGTCGTATATATCGCCGCTTCCGACTGTTTATCTTTGTTTGAACATATGAGTGGTGCTTATGCCCATCGATGTAAGCACGAACAATATCTATGAATTTAAATTTTCTGACATGCGCTGTCAGATAATTTTCCACCATGCTTGTCAATCCTTCTGGCTAATGTTAACTGTTGCGCCAGCCTGTTTCGCAAAGTTCCCGCAAAACAGCATAGATGTATATATCAATAGTTTATATCCATGTTTTTTTGTGTGCCCTGCTTATTAAAAACAATGCGCGCGAACATAATGTCATATATGCTGCTCAAAACGCACGTGCGCTATGTTCCGGCACTGAAACGCGTATACATGAATATATGAAGCTCAACATCTGGTTCTTACGTCGAATCTCTCAAGTGAATTTCGGTCATGCTTGTCTCGATCGGATCTCTATTGTTATATACAGCAAGCTTGCAAAGAGGCCAGGCCGATATCAACCATGAAATTCTGCGGCGTAGTCGACGTTGCCTCCAGGACAGCAGAAATGACTCAATGTTTCCTGTGAAATAATCTTTCTGGGCAAATATCGCGCCAAATTCGCCATTCCTCAGGCGATTCTGATGAGCGGCAAAATCGGCGCCACATTTGCCGGAGAAAGTTATCGGCGAGCCGACGGGGGCTCTAAGGTGGCATACTTGGCACAGTGTTGCCGATAAATGGCGTCGGCCAGCACATATTGTCTGTAGAAAGGCAAAATCGGCGCCATATTTGCCGTTGAAGGCCATCGCCTCAGCCGATGTCGGCAGTAACGCGGCATATGCGGCCCCATGTTGCCGATTACAGTCGACGGCCTGCCGATATCGGCGGGGCAGCGGCTACAGTATCCCGACGTTGCCAGTCATTGACGGCAGCGTGGCCGATACTGGCTCGCTGTCGGCAACATTAGGCCGTGGATGGGCCGAACTTTGCCGCCATAAAAGCAATATCGGCCCTACGTTGTGTGCTGCCTGGGTATATACATGCGAATGAAAATCGATTGATCCGTTGTAATATGTGGTTGAGGAAGAGGGTAACAGACGTTCGAAACACAAATTTTACTAACCTTTCGGCAGGTGGGCCTGCCTTAACTCTGATGCAGGCAGGCCCACCTATATGTATATATATATATATATATATATATATATATATATATATATATATATATATATATATATATTGTTACGGGGAAGAAAGACTCTGGTTAATATATATTTACAAGCTTTGTACAGCGAGCAGAAAGCAGGCATACAAGATGGAACCCCGTCCGCGTGAACATCAGCGAACGTCGTCTTCCTCGGCGCTGTCTCCATCGTCTTCTATCGTAGTGCTTCGTTGCATGACCCCCGGCGGCGAAGGCGCCGTCTCGGCGCTTGGCAGGTTCGAGTGATAGCGTTTCAGGCGCACGACGTGGACGATATCAGAAGTAGTTCGCGCTGAGGTGTCGTCGAGGGGTTGTATCTCGTAGGTCACATCAGTCACTTTTCGTAAGACACGGTAGGGGCCCGAATATGGCGACATCAACTTTTCACAAAGGCCAACTCGCCGTGATGGTTTCCAAAGTAGGACCATGTCACCAGGGCTGAAGTGGGCATCACGGTGGCGAGCGTCGTATGCGCGTCGTTGCTTTTCCTGCGAAGTCTCAAGACGACGACAAGCAATCTCACGTGCCTCTGCAGCTCTAGATATGGCATCACGGGCGTATGCTGACGTCGCGTCGGGTTATATAATATCGGACCATGCCAGTGGGCATGGGCTCGGGACAGAGCTAGCTAGAGTAAGACGAAGTAAAAGAGCGGCGGTGGGATGGATGAAATCTAACGCCCGAATGGCCATCTAGTGTGCACTCTTCTTCAGAAGATTTTAAAAGCTTATATTCGGAAGGATGCAGAGGTGGCGGAGAAGCAGAGCATCCATCTAGCGTGCAAAAGGACCCTGGTTAGAAACCCGGTTCCGCGCAATTGTCCACCGGATTAAAGAATCTCTCCATCTCCCCATAAAGGGAACCCTGAGTAGTACTCGAAGCAGCCATGAGTCGACTTAAAGTTGTGTAAATCTTTTTTTTCTTCTTCACTGTTCACGGTCCTTCGATTCGAGGTTCCCCTGATGTTCCTCCACCAGGTTGAGCTCGGGTTCCGGCGCTGCTCGGGTTCCGGCGGGTAGCGGTAGCCATTCGTCACGCTCATCGCGGCGAGTTTGCCTGCCACCAGCAAATCGTTGCACGTAGAGCAAGCGGCGTACACACTCTGATCGTCGTCGGCGGGAAACTCCTGCTGAAGAATGGCGATGGCCTTGGCACGGGACTGCTCGTTCTTGATGGTCGAAATCTTGGTCCGATTGTTATCGAACCACAAGTGGTCGCATACCTCACAGCTGTGCCCGAACGTGTGGTCCAGAAACTCACGCCTACAGCAAACATAAAAAAGCCCGAATTGCGAACATAAAAAATGAAATAGACTTCATACTAAGCGATGACCCTGGCGTCGTGCAGGATGTGGAAGTGTTGCGCAGAGTTAAGTGCAGTGAAGACAGGATGGTAAGATCTTGAATTGGGCTAGACTTGAGGAGACCTGGGCCCACGAACCTCTCACATTGGCGAGCCTGCCAGGATGGGCTGTTAAGACCTTAAACCAACACTCATACGGGTCGAGGATGACTGCAGGCATGGAGAAATTGCTTTGCATTGTTCGGACAATTGTAGCGAGCTTTACGTAGCCGGTTAGTGTGGCAGTTGATATTGAATGAGGCTATTGGATGGAGCAGGGATTCCTCATACGAAAGAAAGCGTGCACGCTCGCTCGGTCTGCAAGAACCAAAAGCTTTGATGTTGCGCGAGGGTCCCCCATGAACTCATGATAAGCATGAGCACTATGCTTTGAAAGGGTAACACGTTTTCATGAAGATTAGCAGGCTGACGAAGCGCTGATCTTCCAGTGCGGTACCATAGGACAGGAAGTGCTGCATGCAAACGTATCTACTGTAGTTATCTTCTGAAAAAAAAACAAAGCATGAGCTTACTGCAGTGAATGCAAATCATCATTGCTGTCTCAGTGCAAAAGTGATGGGCTACGACCCCATATCATAGGCGCAAGCACACAGAAAAAAGTGCATTTGCCATGGCAGCTTAAGTGAAGTGACTGAATATCCGGCTGGCTCTGTGGTCATGTTTTTAAGATGTCAGACAGTACAGCTGTGTGCACTCCATCTCCTAGTAATGAAGCAAGGCGTCATGCTTATATTTACATCGTTTCAAAAGGGCACGTAAGCTGCGGTAGGAACGTGTTTTGCTTTATGCAGCAGCTCCGAAAACAGAAGAGGTAGATCCCTTTAGGCTAGGGGGACACCGTGACATACTCAACTGTTGTGCACCTTCATACATACCATCTGTTTATGTGTGTGTTATGTCGTGTAAATTGGCAGCTGCGCATGTTTATTTTATGCCTCAAACGCATCAAGTTGCAACATTTAAAGTTATACGAACTGTGCTTCGTCGATTGTTGTGACGTCATAAAGTTTTTATTTTCCATGCTTAGCGTCATTCTGCATCTCGTCTGAGTTCCCGGGCCCACGAACCTCTCAGAATACTCAGCTCTAACAGAGCAAGCAGACAACTGCGTTCAGGAAGTCAGCGATAATCTCACACGCATTGTCACGGAGGGTGCAATATAAGTAGAAGGTAAGATCGGTAGACAGGTTACTAGCAAGCGTTCCCAGGAGACGAAAGACTTTATTAAAAAAACGGCAAGGCATGATAGTATCTAATGCAACTGACAGAATAGAACTGGCGGAGCTTTCGAAGGTGATCAATAAGCGTAAGAGAGCTGACATAAGAAAGTATTATATAGAGCGGATTGAGCATGCTATAAAGAGTGGAAGAAGCCTGAAAGCAGTGAAGAGATGTGTATGCATAGGGGAAATCAGATGTATTCATTGTGAGCCAGGCAAGGTGATGTGATCACGAATAGGGATGATATAGTTATAATAGCCGAGGAGTTTTACTGAGATCTCTGCAGTAGCCGCGGTAACCAGGAAAAAATAGTGAACGGTGAAGCAGTTTACAAGAGGCTGAAATCCCACCAGTACTGACAAAGAAAGTAATGAAAGCTTTGAAAGAGGTGCAAGCAGGGAAGGCACCCGACGAGGATCAAATAACAGCAGGTCTCTTGAAAGATGGTGGGCAGATTATACTGGAAAAACTGGCAAGCCTGTATGCGCAACGCCTAATGACTGCGACCATACCGGAATCTTAGAAGAATGCGAACATCATCCTAATCCATAAGAAGGACGACACAAAGGACTTGAAAAATTACAGGCCGGTTAGCTTCCTGTCAGTTGTCTACAAGGTATTTACCTAGGTAATCGCTAACAGAATTTGTGCCACCTTGGATTTCAGTCAACCTAAAGAACAAGCAGGGTTTCGTGAAGGCTACTCAGCAGTAGACCATACTCACGCTATCAATCAGGTGGTAGAGAAATGCGCGGAGTATGATCAGCCCCTCCATATAGCCTTCATAGATTACGAGAAAGCATTTGACCCGGTCAGTACATCAGCAGTCATGCAGGTATTGCGGAATCAGGGCGCAGACGACCATTACATAAGAGCACTGCAAGATATCTACAACGGCTCCACAGCCACCGTAATCCTAAATAAGGAGAGCAGTAGAATACCTATAAGGAAGGCGTAAGACAAGGGGACACAATATCTCCATTGTTACTTACAACATCTTTACAAGAAGTATTTCGAACGCTGGACTGAGAACTGGTCGGTGTAAGGGTTAATGGTGAATACATCAGTAACGGCGGAATAGAACCAGCCCCTATAGATAGCCTTCATAGATTACGAGAAGCCACGGTGAAACCAGCGAAACCACCAAGGCCGCAAGCACGGAAACGTCAAGATACCTCTCTCACATATGCGAAGGCTACAAGGGGACCACGCAACCGAGACCAAAGCGCTGGACCTTCTACAAGCCAACAACAAATTCGAGAAAAGCCTCAGGAAACGCCTCATCTGCCGACCAACCCCGCGGCTACCGCGCGACCAAGTACAGGCACACCGCAACCAGTAAGTATAACGCAACAGGGAAACACCTCTGCGTCTATTGCTCAGCTTGTCATACCAATGCTGTTTTCTGCTTTGAAAGTCATCCTTATAGCCATTCCGCACGCGAATAACCCCCTGAGGTCAAGTCCATCTTGTCGATGGAACAAGTGGTATTGCAGTACGCTACACCAGTCACAGCGCAGTAGAAGTATGAATAGCTCTTATGAAAATGTCGCCATATACCAGTGGAATGCGAATAGCCTTGCATAGTGAGTTGTGTTTGTTCAATGATGGCTCAGTGACATTTAGACGACGCTTCAATTACTCAAGTTGCCTGGACCTCACTCTATGTTCAAATGACATTGCATGTGGAGCACACTGGAGAACAGATATTGAGACAAGGGGCAGGGACCACTTCCCTATTCTAATACAACATCCTCGGCTCCGCTTTTCGACCTATCGGGGCTCTGCAAAGATAACTAACTGGCAGGCATTTCGGTATCATACTGCAAGACAAGCTGATTGAGTCATCGATATCTAGGGTTTAGTATCACTCATAGAACACAAGTTAAACCTCTGTTCGAAGTATGTAAAAATTCCTGACGGCTATGCTGGCGTAGACTCTGAATACGAGAGGCTTTGAACAATACGGCGTAGAGCAGAAAGGAAATACCGACGCAGAGGCCTTATTGAAGAATACAGAAAATGTCAAAAGATGCATGACCGCAAGAAAAGCCAGCTGAATAAAGTAGATACGAAGCGCTGGCGTGAATTCTGCACTTCCCTTACCCCCCTTACAGCAGAGACAAAATTATGGTGCGTTCTAAGGTTTTTAAGTGGGCCAGTAACCCAGCAACAACCGTTCAGGGTTCTAGCTTTTGTCCAACAAGTGCCAGAAACGACAATAGCAGGCGAGTTCTGCCAACTTATCACACGTCGAAGTGGAGCAGTCGATACACCTGAATATAGTAGCTGTGTTGAACAAGTTAAAGCACTGGTCAATGTATCTTTCAACACACATCATCATGAGTTACACCAGTCATTTTCGCTAGGAGAATTGCAGAACGAGCTCGATTCTTGCCGGAAGAAGACAGCAGCCCGACCGAATGGCATAACATATGCAGCTCTGAAGACCCTGGGTCCTTTGGCTACAAATAACCTTTCGAGGTTACTGAATGATACATGGGTTTAGGAAGGCCTTCCTCCATCTTGGAAATTAGCAAGCGTAGTTCTGATACTAAAACCTGGCAAAACTTCATTATCTATAGACTCCTTTCGTCCTGTCAGCCTGATAAGTTGCCTCTCTAAACGTATGGAAAAAATGATTGACGCTAGGCTTCAATGGTGGACAGAATGCACTAACGCACTGCCAGAAAACATGGTGGGATTCCGCAGGCGTCGGTGTATGATGGATGCTATTTTAGACCTGGTCACTTATGTCGAACATGAAAGAAGTTGCCGAAGATTCACCATTGCAGTGTTCCAATGCTAAGTCCAATGCGTGCTAAGTCTACGTCTCTTCAATGACGTTATGGCTGAATTGGCCCACATTTTGCCAGCCTATTTACATTATTCGCTATATGCCGATGACCTATCCTATGGGCATGAGGCTCGAATGTTCAATCCGTTCAACATAAAGCAGACATAAAGCATGCATTTCATACAACTAGCCACAATTACGTACCGCATGGACTACTTCAGATGGGTATAATTGGCCAAACACTGAGATGGATTGCGGAATTCTTAACGGATAGGAATCTACATTGAAACAGCTGATGGAAAAGCAAGGAGCATCCAGTAAATAAGGCGTTCCTCAAGGCAGCATGCTAAGTCTACGTCTCTTCAATGACGTTATGGCTGAATCGGCCCAGATTTTGCCAGCCTATTTACATTATTCGCTATATGCCGATGACCTATCCTATGGGCATGAGGCTCGAATGTTCAATCCGTTCAACAGCGACTACAAACTGGCCTAATAATCATTAATGAGTTTCTGAAGAGCAGAAGTCGGATACTTTCTCACGAGAAAACCGCAGTGCTTCCTTTCACAAGGAAATGCCCTCAAGAGATTCAAGCTCAAGATAGATTCTCAGTGTCTGCAATTTGTGCGGCAACACAAGTTCTTACGAGTTATTTTGGACAGGAGCCTGTCATGGGCTCCACAAACAAAAGCATTGGAGGTGAAACTCAACATCATAATTAACATTATTCGTCGAATTGCAGGAGTCAGATGGGGCAGTTCCACTTCATCTTTCTTACGCATTCATACAGCCGTTATTAAATAAAGAATAGCATAGTCTGCCCCTGTGTTACATGGCATATCTGGCAGTTTACGGGATACATTTCAAAGATTAATGACCATAAACCTGCGTATATGTCTAGGCGTACCGCGCGCATCTGCCAGCGCCCTGGTAACCGTCGTCCCATCAGCCATCTTTTTCTGCACCCAGATTTACAGAAACTTGCCGCCACTACTCTCGGTTGGCTATCAAACGCGCTAATTACCCACTATACAGAGCTATTCATGAAAGAACAGGCGCTCGAATGCATGAATCTACACTGCAGTGCAAAAACTTAGTGCCGCTACACGAATATTGGCCTGCAAGCACGAATCATCACCCATGGCAACTAGCGATTCCACAAATCATCACTTCGATTCTAGGAATAGCTCGGAAGTGTTACATGCCGATAATTGCAATAAAGCAATTAACCTTATCGCATCTTTGCACTACATATGTGGACCGTATTCACGTCTACACCGATGGGCTATGCTTTAAGCAAAGCTCTACATCAGCGTACGTCATACCTGCATACCAAGAGAAAAAAAGCTTATAGGATCGGTCATTCTACAACATCCACAACGGCAGAACTTTACGCAATACTTTCGGCGCTACGTTTCATATGTCCACAGTCGGGGCCTCTTCGATGGGTTGTTCTGAGTGACTCGCAGCAGTGGCGTGGCCAGGAATTTTGTTCGGGGGGGGGGGGGGGCTGGGAATTTCCGACTTGGTGGAAAGGGGGGGGGCGGAGCTCCGACTCCTTTGCACACACACACACACACACACACACTTTCACGAAAAACAAAATACGGGCACCTGCGTAGCCGTCGCCGGTTGAATGAATCGGAGCGCTAGCTGAATTACCTACGACTGTCTATGTGCTGCTTTGAGCGACACAGGCAAAGCAGCAGACTTGTACCCCTGTCACAACTTAAGTGCACTTTGAGAGAGTGCACTTCGCCGCTAGTGTCATTCGCGCGCTGTCACACAGGAACGTTTAGTGACACTCGCTGCAAAGCGATATTGCAGGCGAGTGCGTTCGCTGAACAGATTTCGCGGCGACGGAGTGTGTAGCTTCAGTAGCAGTGGCTTGCAAACAAATGCGCTAATGCACAACACGGCACCCGCAGTACTTTTAAAACATTGTTTTCGTTATTAGAAATAGTGCTTTGCATTAAAAAAATCATGTTTCAACAAAAAACATCGCCGTTCTCACCCTCGGTCAGTTTGCGGCCACGTCCGCTAGGGGAATGCACATTTGCAAAGCACACTTCTCTTTCTCGTGCAGCAGCGCGTGAGCGTAAGTGCACTCGCTCAAAGTGCACTTAAGTTGCCCCGTGTGACAGGGGTATTCCTCTGCCATAGTATTAGTACATGCTCATGCAAAGTATGTATTATTACATGCTTTAAAATATTACATGCTTTGTAATATAATTATTACAAAGTATGATTACTGACCTAAACAGGCAAAGTAGAACAGCGGCTCTAAAATTATCATGCAGAAAACTAAAGCAATGTTCAATAGCGTTGGGCGAGCACAGCGATTTGAGATAGCTGGCGAGCCATTGGAAGTAGTAAGTGAATGTTTGCTTAGGCCAGGTAGTGATCCTTGGTCCGAATCATGAGGCTGAGGTAATTAGGAGGAACAGAATGGGGTGGAGTGCTTTCAGCAAGCTTTGTCAGATAATGAATGGTAGCATACCATTGTCTCTGAAGAGGAAAGTGCATAACAGCTGCATCTTACCGGCACTCACCTACGGGGCAGAAACTTATAGCTAAGAGGGGTCAGCTTAAATTGTGAACGACGCAGCGAGCTATGGAACGTAAAATTGTAGGTGTAACCTTAAGGTGCAAGAAGAGAGCGGAGTGGGTTAGGGAAGAAACGCGTGTTAGGGACATATCAATAGAAATTAAGAAAAAGAAATGGGCGTGGGCGGGTCATGTAATGTGAAGACAAGGCAAATGTTGGTCATAAAGGGTAACAGAGTGGATCCCTAGAGAAGGCAAGCGTGGCAAGGGGCGGCAGTAAGTAAGGTGGCCAGATGAGATCAAGTTTGGGGGGATAAATTGGGTTAAGTTAGCACAGGACAGGGATAATTGGAGATCTATGGGAGAGGCCTTCGCTCTTCGGTGGGCGTAGACAGGCTGAAGATGACTATTAGTAAAAGTGGGAATGGCACAATAGAGTAGGTAGTGCCATGGTCCATTTTTCTTAATCCCCAGAACAAAAAGCTGCAATACGCTGCAACTCGAGTGAGTCTTCGTGTGTGTATTTGCCGTGGCCAAGAGTACTCTTTTCTGCGCTCGTGCTCATCAGAGATCCCCTGTGACATACTTTAACTCATAAATTCAGTTTTCATGTCAACTGAGCGATAAAATAAAGATACTCTCACGCACTCAAAACTTTCACAGATTGGCAAAGAAGTGTCGAGGAAACCTCTTATATAGAAATACTTTAGTTTACTCGCCGCTAGTACTAGGGGTTAATAGGTGTTATAGTACAAGAATATAATGTGCATAATCTTTGTTGGCTTTGGTGTTATGGCTTGGACGCTTTAGCGCAGGTGAAAAATATGACTATATTCTTTTCTGCGACATGACCGCGCAAATGAAGCGCCAAATCGCTTCGCGTCGGTGCATTTCACTGCGTGCTTTTGTCCCGTTATAATCCCCCATCATTAGAGAGCAGGGTGCGCCCCGAAACGCACTAACAAAACGTTCGATTTTTCACTTTTGTTTAAGCACACTCCTAAGCAAAGTAACCCAAGGGTAGAGTAACGGAGCCCGATAAGCGCGGGTGATGAACGGTTAGACTGGTGAAGGAGCAACGACAAAGGGACGCGTGCCGTATGCTAACAAGTTAGCCTGCGAGAGCAGCAACGCAGCACACCCAGCAACGACGGTGAGGTGCAGGCCGTGTGCTGAAATATGTTCCGCGCGCAAATCGTTGTCACGGGAACCAAAGGGAACTAAGTGTCCTCCTCGCTGTTCCTCCTGACTGTTGAAGGGTCCCTGAAACGTTTTTTTGACATTGCGTCGCTGATTAGGCAACACAATCGTGAAATCATTCACACCGTAAATAAAGCGAAGCACCATGCGCTAAGGCCGCTATGGGCTTATTTCTGTCGCCTTCCTCCTTACCACTGCTGTTCCTCCTCCACTCGATCTGCTGCAGAGTGCGCGCTAGCGACGACAGCACCTCCCGTGTCAGCCGCTCTGCCGAGCCTTCCGTAGCGACATAGCGCCCCGATATCCTCACTGAGGTCGCCCGCCTCGGCAGTACTAGCCTCTGCAATAGAGCGCCGGCGACTCGTGTGTACGTCGCCAGATGCCGCGACCATACCGTTGGCTGAAACGAAGGAGAACGTTGTAGAAGCACGTTGTTCGCAGCTAGGTTTTGAATGTATCACTGGTTCGGGGCCAATCAGAGACCTCCCATTCGTAGTTCGATTGGCGGGGGCGTTTGAAAACGCATTTTGGCGAACCGCTGCGACCTTTTGCGATACGCGTGTTCAGAACCTTATTATAAATTACACACTTTACGCACAGCAGTGAAACCTGTCCTGTAATGGTTCTAATGACCCGCTCTACCGGATCACCATGTTTGCACAAAATCGTCAAAACCGTTTAAGGGTCCCTTTAAGTCATTCTTCCCAGTTTGTGTTTCCGGTGGCGTGCTGGTGGTAGTGCCGTGCTTCGTTCAACTTTGTAGGAGCGAAGCCGTGGCGCCTTATATCACGGATGCGTGGATGAGCTTGGGGTGCTGCGTGATTTTACGTTTCGCCGCACCCATGAAGTCGGGAGGTGGTCTCGACGCGACATTTGACATTCATTAGACAATTGACAGGGATTGTGCTGAAAGAAAGAAGAAATTTTATATGTATACAGAAAAATAAAACACTTCATTGTCTCACTTTTGTATTTAGTTGTTGCACTGACAGCGAAAGCAGTGAGGCACGGAATGCTAAATATTTTTTCTCGCGTTCTTTTCCGCGCGATGTTTTTTTAACCACGGAAAACAACACGCGAAAAAGGTATTGGAAAAGGTATTGGCGCCTTGCGCTAAATAAATGTGAAAAATGATCCTTGGGGATTAACACCTTATCTAAACTGGGGATAAAAAGATCATTCGCATGGGGCGGGTGAGCGGACCGACTGTTCGACTGGCGAGGTGATCTGTGGGGACTAAAAGTTGCCTTGTGGAAGTAACTGCATGGAGAGTAACTGTTAGAGCCGGGGACGATAGTCCTTAAAAAATTAATGTAATTGACCGTGCGTCGCCTCGTAGACCTTCCATGGTTAGGAAGGACACAATGGCAGACGCTGTCTGCGTGAAAGTAAGGTCAAAATAGGAATAATCTGAGCAGAGTCAATTTTCTTTTTATTTTTCTAAAAGAACAACAGTGATACCCTGTTTCACAGACTGCATGGTTGAAAAGAATTTAGCAGAAAAGCCACCTTCCAGAAACTTTCAGCTGTTCATGGCATTGCCTTGCTTGAAAAAAACATGTTATACGACACCCTGGGTGGTTTTCGGTGAATGTGGTTATTTCGCACGGCACTCTATAATAGAACGAAAAAATAAAAAACTTCAAGGTTGGGGGGGGGGGGGGGAGTTGACAAGGAGGCTGAAGCCCAATACCCGGGTGACGCCCCCGGTCGGTGGGGTATGAGAGCACGAGAAATTTCGGGGGGGGGGAGGGGCTGAAGCCCCAGAAGCCCCCCTCTGGCTACGCCCCTGACTCGCAGGCGTCATTGCTCAGCTTGATAGCAATCAGCCCGGGAAAAACAAACAGCCCATTGACATACGAAATACAGAAAACATACGGCATTGAAACAAATTTAGACCACGATATAATTTTCAGTGGATTCCCAGTCACTGTGAAATCGCAGGAAATGTCACAGCGGATTGCATGGGCCGCGCATCGCATCAACAGAACGATATGTCACTCTTACCTCTAACGGCGAGTGATGCACGATGTATTCTGAACGGACTATGCAGACGCTTGTCCGAGCAAATTTTGGTTTTTAGATGGTGCATAGAACTCGCGATTGTTCAATATAGATCTTGGAATGACGTTTCGTATGCTGTTTGGGATTAACCGATCTGTGGAAACAGTAATCCATAGGTTACAACTAGGTACTGCCTATGCTAGGACCTTCCTTTATAGGATAAGGAGAACTGACAGCGCCACCTGCTCACGTGAAGAGACTGAAGAATATATAGAGCATCTTCTTCTTCATTGTAAAAATTATCATGCTCCACAAAAAAAAAACTTCCGCAGACAATAAATAATCTGGCTAGACGGCCACTGTCATTAGCGAAAGTTCTGGGCCGTTGGCCTTACAGTACAGAAATTATAGTACGTCACAGCACGCGCACTCGTGAACTTCTTAGAGGACTGAAGGATACCGGAAAAATATTCAACTGCATCAAGTGGGGGCCTGCACCGCTATTATTACCAAGCACTAGGGGTACATATTTCCTGTATGTACTACTTGTTGCTAAGTTTGTCACTATGGGCATCTTCAATGTGGTTAAAGCGCAGCAATTAAGAGACAGTCTGCAATCAGTATGTGCTATATGATCATGTTGAACTTGACAGTGTGGACGGTATTGATGTGTGAATATTTGTAACTTATGAATTTCACGTTTAATGGAGAGTTGTACTGGCAAAGTGACCCTATATGTGTGATGTGATGTGATATGTGTGTCCGTGCCCGAGTGCTTGTACTGATGAAGTTTGATGAACTGTACGTAATTTTGTGATGTAAGCCACCCTGTAAGAGAAAAGGAGTAGCCGGCGCCGCACATGGGCACCAACCTCTCCTGCAATTGCATTTATTTAAAAAAAGAAGTTGACTCGGTCGATACACGAGCAGTCATGCAGGTATTGCAGAATTAGGGCGTAGACGAGCATTAGATAAGAATACTGGAAGATACCTACAACAGTTCCACAGCCACCGTAATCCTCAGTAAGGAGAGCAGTAAAATACCTCTAAGGAATGGCAAACTAGAAGAGGAGGTCAGCGAAGGCTTCCAAAGAATGCGCTCCTTGTACATATCTTGCAAATGCATTGTGTACACAGTTCCAGAAAGCGGGATGAAAAAAGGAACCCACGCTCGGAACAGAAGTTGCTCCTATGGCATGTGCCCCCCGTCTCCATCCCACACCACCTTTGCCGCACCAACAGTGCATTTCACTGAGAGCTTGTCCCTAAAAATACAACTACACTGTTTAACACTGTTGTTCTCGTGGAACTGGATGGGGGCACTGCACATGAAAGTAGACTTTCTGGGAGAAACACTGTTAGCTGGTGCATACCTTAACCTTACGGCGTCTTTGTTAACCCCCCACCTTATTTAATGGACTCAAGGGCTCCCTTTGAAAGGTTTATGCCTGTAGGCTGGGGAGTACTGAACCTGTATATGAGATACGATTCCCTGTATTTTCTGTCCCTCGGCGAGCGGAAATTTCCCTGAAGTATGTAGAGTTTCAGTTCTTTGAAATTATGACCTGTCACATTAAAATGCTGCGCCACTGCCTTCGACAGGTTATTCGCGATGTCCGCGCGGTGCCCGTTTAATCTAAGAATAATTGGTTGACCAGTTTCGCCGATGTATTGCTTGCGACAGAGTGAACATTCCAACATGTAAATAACGTTTGAACTAGTGCAAGTGAAACTAGATTTTACATGATGGACATATTCCCTTCCCGTACATTTAACTTTTAAGATCATTTTGAATATGTTTGCAAGTCTTACGTTTGCGACGGGAGTAAGTTATTACACAGGCGGTGCGCTGAGCGTTTACTTTGGCATGTACTAACAGGTCCTTAAAGTTTCTATTACGGCGGTAGCGAAAGGGAAGGGGTCAAGGGCTCGTTCTTTATTTGTTAGAAACAACTTAATGAGCAAACAGACAATGAACCCAAGGAAAGCATAGGGGAAGTTACTTGTGGTATTGTAATTGTGGAGAAAGTAGAAAGGAATTAAAGTGGACGAAAAGACAAACCTGCCTTCGGTGAGGTTCCGAACCCACGACCTTCGGATGTCGCGTCCGATGCTCTACCAACTGAGCTACGAAGACGGTCGTCCCCCCGTCCACTTCATTGTGTATTTATGTACGTATTATCCTAGGAGTGTTAGGCAGCGCCACTCGTCGCCAAGGCGGCGTGTGCGGAACATACATTCTTGCCAGGAGGCGTCACGTAGAACGTGAACTTAACTGAGATGGTTGCTACCCAATAAGCCCTCGCATGCTACCTAAGACATCAAAACTTCCGCAACGAAGCCCAAGCTATGAAATAACGAAAGGCAAGGGGTCAAGGGCTCGTTCTTTATTTGCTAGAAACAACTTAATGAGCAAACAGACAATGAGCCCTAGGTGTCGGGCGTGGCATTGTGGCCCCCGTAAGAACGCGTCAACACGTCGTGCAGTTGTCTGGGGCTGGCGACTCCCAGGCGACTCGCATAAACAAACCCGAGTTGGCGGAGGAATGCCGTGGCCGGCACGGATCGCCGAATCCTTCGGCGAAGCTTGTCTGCAAGTGCGCCCCCGAGCTCAAGTGGCAATGGTGCCCGGAACATTCCCGTCGACACCTCGTACATACGTGGTGCGGGAGCGGGCGGCTCCCACAACACGGACGGTGGCGGCGGCTGCTTCCACCACGAGTAGCGGGCCCCGATTTATGACCTGTGGTACGCGCTACAGCGAACAACCTCGGTGGCCTGCAACGATGACGGTGGTGCGTGTGAATCAACTCTGGCTCAAGACACCCCTGGCCGAACCTGAACAGACCCCGCACATCGGTGCTTCAAGGAGAGACTGTAGGGGAGGGCAGGGAGGCGACCCGGAGAATGCGCCGAGTGCGCATCGTGAATAAACGTACTGCATTTACTCCAGTCCGAGTATCTTCTCATCAGCGACACATAGACGAGTCGGCTTTCTCAGTTGCGGTCAGCACTGGAGGAAGGGGCTCGCGAACTTCACTGGCGCAGTCGACAGGATGTCCTGCTGAGAAGACTGGAGCAACAACCATCTTGGTAGAAGAGCAGACAAGGGCACCAGGGTGACGGATTCATCGAGAGCGTGAATCCAAGAGGCCAAGCCAACCACTGCTGGAAGCGCTAGGAGCGCAGGCGGGTGTCTCATTCCTCTGTTGGCTCGCAGCTAGTTATGACCAGTGGGTATAACTTGCGTAGTGGCGGGGTTAGCGGAATGGAACCCGACCAGAGCGGGGGACAGATGGATGTGGGTTTGAACGCCGAGATGACTAGGGTCACAGAAGAGTCCGCGGGAGGGTCAGGCTCTAACCAAATGGCAATTCTACAAATGCAGCTGCGAATTACGGAAATGGAGCTCGCTATGGAGCAGCTTAGAAATGAGAACGGTGCCAGGGCCGCCACAGTGGTTCAAAGTACAGAGGCAGATCGGAGTGAGGACAGGAGGTTAAGATACGCAAGCCTTCTGATAGGCGTCTTGGTGCCCTTGCCTACGCAGGAATCACTCGTCCCGTCGTGGTTCGACGATGTCGAGGCGACATTCGATTGCTATGACGTGCCGGGTGTATGGAGGGCAGGGTTCGTGTTGCCCCGATTAAGTGAGAAAGCCAGAGGCTTGCTCGTTCGCCTCAGCGCAGATGAAAGAAAGGACTATTATGTTCTAAAAGAGGCAATGCTAAAAGGCCTCCACTTATCTTCCTCTGAGTATCGAGGATTGTTCACTCAGTCGAAGGAATGCGGAGATGAGGTATGTTCCCAACTTGCAATAAGACTCGAAAATTATCTGATATATTACCTTAATTGCTACAACATAATGAGCAAACAGACAATGAGGCTTCATTGTCTGTTTGCTCATTAAGTTGTTTCCAACAAATAAAGAACGATCCCATGACCCCTTCCCTTTGGTTACTTAATTGCTACAGGGTTTCTAGCGCGGAGGAGTTTAGAAATCTTGTGGTCACAGACAGGCTTCGCGACACTCTAGGTGCGGAAGCCCCTTCGTTTGTCATTCAGAATGAGGCACCAGCTAAGATAATGCTCCCGTTGGAGATCGCTGAATTGGCGGAGAGCTTCGAGGAAAGTAGGCGAGGAATGACGAACTCAAGCGAGGTAGCGAGAGGCGAAAGTCCAAAGTTAATTTCTGAGACACGTAGGGCTCCACCAGGAGCAAGCAAGATGGCCAGCAAAAAGAGCAGAGGTTGCTTTGTTTGTAGTTCCATGGAGCATTTTGCTCGAGATTGCCCAACGGTGCGGGTAGGTAGAGCAAATTTGGTGAGAACAGACAACCCAAACGAGGGACGTGGTGTCATGGTGGAGGCACAGGCTCTGGAAAGCGCGATGATGGCTCCTAAATTCCATGCTATCGAGACAGTAAACCTTGTGTGCGGCGAATCGGAGTTTAAAGGTAGCATTGATTCTGGAGCAGGAATTAGCGGAATCAGGAAGTCTGTAGTTCCGGGATATGAGCCGACGCGAACTAACATGAAACTGATGGAGGCATTCGGTGATGAGGCAGTGGCGAAGTTGGCCTATGTTCCGCTCAGATTATTAGGGAAACCTCAGTATATCGGCCGTGACGAAAAGGATCTGGGGATATTGTTTGCGGTCATGGACAAACTTGCTAATGGGGTGGACGCGCTCATTACCCCCGAAGACTATAGGGAATTACTGGGGGAAACAGCCGCTGTTAATGAACATGCCCAAGTGGAGGACGCACTACCGAAGGCTAAAGAACACGCTGAAATGCAGGTTACTGCACAAGTTGAGGCTGTGTGCGTTGACAGTGAGGTAGCGCAGACAACAGCTGAGCCAGAGCAGGAGGGAAATGTAGGCGAACGGGAGCGTTTTAGGTTAAGCCAAGTTGCGGACCCTACCCTCAAAGAAGCATGGGAACAGGCACGGGCACGGACACACGGAATGAATGTGGTTGATGGGGTACTGTATCATAAAGATGAGGTTGTTGATAGGCCCTGCAACCAACTTGTGCTGCCAGAGCTAAAACGGGCGGATGTGTTGCGTTTAGCCCATGATTCAGGTTGGGCGGGTCATCTTGGTGAGAGGAAAATGCTGCAGCGGATTAAGACTGCGTTTTTCTGGCCTACAGTGTAAGGTGACGTCAAGCCGTACTGAAGAAGCTGCCACCAATGCCAGGTTAAAGCGCGCGTGCGGGTACTCGACAGGGTGCCCATAGTTCCTATCACAAGGCCGGGCGTCCCGTTTTAGATTATCAACATTGACTGTATAGGCCCCATTGACCCACCTTCTGCGAGGGGGCACAAGTATGCGTTGTGTGTTGTTATCTCTGCACCAGGTTGCCTGATGTCGTGTGCCTTCGCTCACTTACCGCTAAAGTAACCTGCGACGCTTTGCTGGAAGTATTTTCACGAATGGGCGTACCCGAGATGATTTGGTCAGACCGCGGCACTAACTTTACGGCTCAGCTGACTCAGGAGTTTCTAGCTAGGATGGGTGCGACCCCGAGATTTTCGACACCCGACCACCCGCAGAGCAATGGGCTCGTGGAACGGTTAAATGGTACCTTTAAGAGCATGCTTTTCGATGTAGTGCGTAGACATGGTCGGAACTCGGACAGGCACGTGCCGTTTCTTCTATGGGCCTATCGGGAAGTACCCAACGCCACTACCGGAATCGCCCTATTTGAAATGATGTTTGACAGGGCACCTGTAGGACCGTTATCGATACTGCAGAAAAATTGGACAGGGGAGTGGGTGGTGACGGAGGGCCTCAACACTTCCGCAGTTGAACATTTCGAAATACTAAAGGCGAAGCTTCAGGCGTCAAATGAGCAAGCAGATGAACTATCGGCAGTCACACAAGCTAAATATGCGGCCAATTACAACTTGAGGGCGATACATAAGGAGTTCCGAGACGGTGACCAAGTTCTCGTACGGAAGCCGAGCAACGCAGGCAAACTAGCTCCAAAATGGACAGGACCGGCAACGGTAGTGGGCCGTGAGAGGCCATACACGTACCTAATAGAGCTGAATGACGGCAGCCGACGAAGCATTCATGCAAACAAGTTGCGTGAATATATACCTAGGGTAAGCTCCGTGGGAGTCATATATGAGACAGATGAAGAGTTTGGGGACGTGCCAGCGTTGCTGAGGAGCACGCAGGGAACCAAAAGCGTCTGCGCGGGAATGAATCACTTAACAGACGTTCAGAGAAAGGAGCTAAGTGAGCTAATAAGCAGATACTCGCAAGTGTTTCGAGATACACCAGGCACGTGTAACGCAGGGGTACACCGCATCCGTCTGAAAGCTGGAAGTGAGCCCAAACGAGCTTTCAACTGCCGTGTGCCACTGGCCTTGAGGGGAGAAGTGAAGCGCCAGGTTGAGGATCTGTTGCATATGGAGCTCGTGCTGCACACTGTAGCTCAGACAGGGCTAACTGCAAATGTCGAAAAATGCAGGTTTGCACAGCAAGAAGTCAAGTAGCTTGGTCATATTATAGGATCACGGAAGCACGCGCCTCATCCAGAAAGGGTTTCGACTATTCAAGGCATTTGGCGGCCTCAGAACAAACGCGAACTGGCATTGCGGCCCCCGTAAAAACGCGTCGACACGTCGTGCAGTTGTCTGGGGCTGGCGACTCCCAGGCGACTCGCATAAACAAACCCGAGTTGGCGGAGGAATGCGGTGGCCGGCACGGATCGCCGAATGCTTCGGCGAAGTTTGTCTGCAAGTGCGCCCCCGAGCTCAAGTCGCAATGGTGGCCGGAACATTCCCGTCGACACCTCGTACATACGTGGTGCAGGAGCGGACGGCTTCGACAACACGGACGGCGGCGGCGGCTGCCTCCCCCACGAGTAGCGGGCCCCGATTTATGACCTGGGGTACGCGCTACAGCGAACAACCTCGGTGGCCTGCAACGACGACGGTGGTGCGTGTGAATCAACTCTGGCTCAAGACACCCCTCGCCGAACCTGAGCAGACCCCGCACATCGGTGTTTTAAGGAGAGACTGTAGGGGAGGGCAGGGACGACCCGGATAATGCGCCGTGTGCGCATCGTGAATAACCGTACTGCATTTACTCCAGTCCGAGTCTCTTCTCATCAGCGACATAAAGAGGAGTCGGCTTTCTCAGTTGCGGTCAGCACTGGAGGAAAGGGCTCGCGAACTTCACTCTAGGAAAGCATAGGGGAAGTTACTTGTGGTATTGTAATTGTGGAGAAAGTAGAAAGGAATTAAAGTGGACGAAAAGACAAACCTGCCTTCGGTGGGAACCGCACCCACGACCTTCGGAAGTCGCGTCCG
Source organism: Hyalomma asiaticum (assembly GCA_013339685.2). NCBI lineage: Eukaryota > Metazoa > Arthropoda > Arachnida > Ixodida > Ixodidae > Hyalomma > Hyalomma asiaticum. The sequence goes on along the minus strand of CM023487.1, from coordinate 86,086,403 downwards.
ATGCTCTACCAACTGAGCTACGAAGGTGGTCGGCCCCCCGTCCACTTTATTGTGTATTTATGTACGCATTATCCTGGGAGTGTTAGGTAGGTGACTCTTGGTATTTCCGGAAACGCTTTTCTAAGGCGATCGTTGCTTGTTAGTATTGGATAGTATTTGCGAAGAATATTATTTGTTTGGAAGCCCATTGGAGCATTTCGTTATGAATGCCAGCGGCAGGTTGGCCTGCGGTTTAGGGGCGCTTTTTTCTAGTGCTGGTGTCCTGTCTAGTTTACGCGCGTCATTGTATGCCTTGTTGAGAGCGTCGTGCGGATGATTTCGTTCAGCTAAGGTTGCCTTTAAATTGCTTAAGTGGTAAACGTAATCCGCGTCGTTGCTACAAATCCTTCTTATGTGCCTCGCCTGTCCTGTAAATATCCCCTGTTTGCAGTGTCGCGGGTGATGACTATTATAATTTAAATATTGCTGGCTGTCCGATGGCTTTCTGTAAAGTGTCGTCTTTAGTTTTCCTTTTTCGATGGACACTGTCGTGTCGAGAAAATCAATTTTACTGGAAGATTGGTGCAAGGAAAACTTAATGCTGGCATGCAAGTTGTTAAAATGCTCAGAAAATGCGCCTTGTGCACTTACACCATGTTCCCAAATAATAAAGATGTCGTCTATGTAACGGAGGTATAGGTGCGAGGTTTTCGCGGCGACGATTCCAAAAGCTGTGCTTCTAGTTGCCCCATGAAGATACTGGCGCAGGTCGGCGCAATAGGAGTTACCCATGCTGCTGCCAAAAATTAGTAGGTAGTTGGTCGAGTCAAATTCAAAGTAATTAAGTGTAAGTACTAATTTTAGTAACGTGATGTAAACTTCAGCGGTGTGTGCACGTTTGCTATTCTGTAGTGCCTTCGAGAGCGCTTCGATTCCTTCAGTGATAGGTATATTCGTGTATAGGGAGGTGACATCTAGCGTTACCAGAATCGCCTGATCAGAAAGTGTTTGTATTTTGTTAATAGACTCTATAATCCGCAGAAGGTGAGGTGTATCCTGAATAAAGGACGGAAGGTTGGCGGTATGTCAGATAGATAGTGATTAAGAAACTTCGATAATGACTCCGTTGGGGTGATGTTGTTAGATACTATGGGTCTGCCCGGTATTTCAGCGGTAAATCGTTCATCTATGCTAACCTTATGGATTTTAGGAAGGAGGTGGAAAAGGCCTGCTTCTTTATTATCAGGCATTGAGAAGCGGTACTCGGATTGTATGATTAATTCGCTGGCTAAAAGATCTGTTATCATACGTCGTATCCTGCTGCTATATTCCATAGTTGGGCCGGAATGTAATATTCGGTAATGTGCATTGTTAGTGATGCCTCGTTCTTGTACTTTTCTACTGACCATATTACTATCCTACCACCCTTGTCTGCTGGTTTTATTATGATGTCGTTTCTGTCCGCGAGTTGTTTCAGGGAATCCTGTTCTTCGCGGGATAGCTTCTTTGGTTTGCGACTCTGCCTAGTTGTATTCAGGATGTCTCTTGTCTTTAAGGACCTGTAACTTTAAGGACCTGTTAGTACATGCCAAGGTAAACCCTCAGCGCTCTGCCTGTGTAATAACTAGCTGCCGTCCCAGACGTAAGACTTGCAAGCATATTCAAAATGATATTAAGTTAAATGTAGGGGAAGTGACTATGTCTATCATGTATAATCTGTTTCACTTGCTCTAGTTTAAAACGTTATTTACATTTTGGAATGTTCACTCTGTCACAAGCAATACATCGGCTAAACTGGTCAACCAATTAATGTTACATTAAACGGGCACCGCGCGGACACCGCGAATAACCTGCCGAAGGCAGTGGCGCAGCATTTTAATATGACAGGTCATAATTTCGACGAACTGAAACTCTACATACTTCAGGGAAATGTCCGCTCGCCGAGGGACAGAAAATACAGGGAATCTCATATACAGGTTCAGTACTCTCCAACCTACAGGCATAAACCTTTCAAAGGGAACCCTTGAGTCCATTAGATACAGTGGGGGGTTAACAAAGGCGCCATAAGGTTAAGGTATGCACCAGCTAACAGTGTTTCTCCCAGAAAGTCTACCTTCAGGTGCGGTGCCCCCATCCAGTTCGATGAGAACAACGGCGTTAAACAGTGTAGTTATATTTTTAGGGACAAGCATTCAGTGAAATGCACTGTTGGTGCGGCACAGGTGGTGTGGGATGGAGAGGGGGCCACATGCCATAGGAGCAACTTCTGTTCAGAGCATGGGTTCCTTTTTTCATCCTGCTTTCTGGCACTGTGCACACAATGCATTTGCAAGATATGTACAAGGAGCGGATTCTTTGGAAGCCTTGGCTCTTGCCCCTTATATTAGTGACGCTAACACCTCTCACCAAACTACCGTTGCACCTCCGCCCTTTTTTTGTTATTGTTCGCACATGCTGCTCTTCTGCTCTCTTGCTGAAGACGGGGGAGAGTATGCAAAGTCGTACATAAACGAACGCTGGAGAAGGCAGTTGCCGCCCTGACGAAGACAAGTCCGCTTGTCGAAACGTTGGCTCCGGCGACATTTCCTGTTCTAAATCGTATTTTGCGATTTGTTCATCTATATGGAAGGGCGTAAGACAAAGGGACACAATATCTCCAATGTTATTCACAGCATGTTTACAAGAAGTACTTAGAACACTGGATTGGGAACTCGTTGGTGTAAGGGTTCATGGTGAATACATTAGTAACCTCAGATTTGTTGATGACATTACCTTGCTAAGTAACTCGGGAGACGAATTACAAAACATAATTACTGACCTAAACAGGCCAAGTAAATCAGTGTGTCTGAAAATCAATATGAGGAAAACTAAAGTAATGTTCAAGAGCTTTGGGCGAGCACAGTGATTTGAGATAGCTGGCGAGGGATTGGAAGTAGTAAGTAAATATGTTTACTCAGGCCACCCATGATCCCATGATCCGAATCCTGAGGCTGAGATAATTATGAGGAAAAGAAAGGGGTGTAGTGCATTTGGAAAACATTCTCACGTAATGAATGATAGCTTACCCTTGTGCCCGAACAAAAAAAGTTTCTAACAGCTGCATCTTACCGGTACTCGCCTACAGGGCAGATACTTGGAGGCTAACTAAGAGGGTTCAGCTTAAATTGAAGACGATGCGGCGAGCTATGGAACGGGAAATGGTAGGTGTAACATTAAGGCACGAGAAGATAGCGGAGTGATTTAGGGAACAAACGCGTGTTAGGGACATATTAATAGAAATTAAGAAGAAGACATGGGCATGGGCGGGCCGCATAATTTGAAGAGAAGACAACCGTTGGTCATTAAGGGTAACAGAGTGGATTCCCCGATAAGGCAAGCGTGGCAGGGGTCGGCAGAAAGTTAGGTGGACAGATGAGATAAGGTTTGCGGGGATAAATTGGGCCCAGTTAGCACAGGGCCAGGATAATTCGAGATCTATGGGAGAGGCCTTTGCCCTGCAGTGGGCGTAGACAGGCTGATGATGATGATTCGTAAGTGTGATGCAATGATACGACGAATGAATGCTGCCGTGCTAAGCGATCGGAGGCCTTGCACAACAGCAGTGTCTAACGTTGCCGAGGCGTCGGATTGCTAATTATGCTGGAAGCAGACTGATGAACGCGACGGACTGGAAGAGGAAGAATTATGTGAGGAGTTTAAAGTGAACAAGGGAATACCAGACGGCCATGCAGGGAAAAAAGGACGAGTATGAAGAGCTGTTCCGAGATTGTTCTTGTTCTTTTTCACCTGACAATATATGGCTCATGTCCACTGTGGGGGATTGGCCAAGAATTGGGTGCTAAAAAATTTAATATTTAGGAATGCAGTAATCTACACTGAGAAATGGCGAAGTGGAATTGATGTAATATGGGGGGAATAAACTCTAATGATTCACATAATGAAAAATTGAATAATAGAAAAAGACTAAAATTTGTATTGAACGTTAGTTGTGCATTTGAATAAATATAGCGATATTTCTGGTTTATTTAGAAACGATCAGTTTCATTAATGCAATTTTTCACGGCCAAGCAAACATTCGTATTGCAATATCCAGAAATGGAGGCACCAAAAGACAGAACCACAGGCGTAGCTATTCCAAGAGCTCGCAAGGGGTATTCTAAGCATGTTTTCCTAGCCACGGTAAATCGTCGACAGCTCAAAAGGAAATGATCTATCGTCTCTGGCTCTCCGCAGAATGCACACAGGGGTGAAGGACCCGACCTGTGCTCATATAAATTTAGGCTCGGTACACGGCAGCGTAGCCTCGTAAGGGACACTTCCAGTTGACGTGTTTGACATGCTGTTCTCCGCCAGGGGTACAGAAGGTGGCAATAATCTGTGGAGTTTGTCAACGCGGGGTCTCTCAACGCTTCCCTTATGACTCGCCTACGAAGCCTAGCAACCGTGACATAAGCGGACGCAGGAAAGTAGGATAGAATCGGTCCATCTAGAGCAGCCTTTGCTAACGAATCAGCAACTTCATTGAGGAGCAATCCTTTATGGCCGGGGATCCATATTAAACGGACTGTTCTCAAATGTGAAGGTACTAATGCCAGAAATGCCTTTATCACGTGCCTGTCCATGCTCGCGGTGAGTGAGGAACAGAGGGATAAAGAATCTGTGAGAACCACGGCTGACAGAAATGAAGAATTTAAGTTGCGCAGTGCAAGTACGACTGCCAAAAATTCAGCCACGAAAATAGGCACGAAATCAGGAAGCCGCAAGGAATAAGACCAATCAAGATTCGCGCTAAAAATTCGAACACCTGACTTTTCCTCGCGCTGTGATGCATCGGTGGCAATAACGGCATTTGTTCCGATTCTCTGAAGGTGGTCTTGTAATATGCCATCCAAGATGCGATGTGAGAGTAATTTTGCATTATTCGGGAAAATGTCATCGAATTCATTTTCAACTGAACAAGCTCTGTCAATGACCGGACGTACATCGCCTAGACGCACGTTTAAGGGTTCGAGTAATCGTTGCACAAATATAACTTGCGGAGTGTGAAACCGTGGCCAATTAGTACCGAAAGACATTGCCGAATGAGAAATCAAAACAGTTTCAGACTGCCTTAATGGGGATTCGTAAATTCTTAAAAATGTATTTACACTCAAAAGGCGAAATCTGCATGATGCAGATGGAAGTCGCGATTCCAGATACAACACCACATTTGCAACTGTTTTTGGAAGGCCAAGGCATAAGCGCAATGCTTTTCTTTCCAAAACCATTCAGGGTCTGACCATGTACGCTGGGGCACCAGGGAAAAGTACGCAGCCGAATTCTAGAATAGGGCTAACGCACATGCAGTAAATCATTATAAGTGTGTCTCTTCTCATACCTACACGGTGGTTGCTGATCCTGCGCAATAAGCCAATTGCACGTGCACATTTTGCAGCTATGTAATCAATGTGTAGTTGCCATTTAAGAGAGGCATCATAAATTACTCCAAGGTATTTAAGAGATTCTAACTGTGGTATGTCTTCCAGCTGGTAGCACAGCGAAATGTGCACAGGGTAATGAAGAGGAAAGACAAGAACGGCACATTTACTGGTATTAAGTGAAAAATGATTGCTAGTTAGCCAGTTCTCTAAGGTGTTAACACAGTCCTGCAGACGTTTATATAAGGTATGGATATCGTCTGCCGCTGCAAAAAATGCGATATCATCCGTATAAACATAAGTAGTTGCATCCTGGTGTCGTGGAATGGAGCTCATTAATACATTAAACAGCACAGGAGAAAGAACTGATCCTTGCGGTACTCCTCTTGATTGTGAGTATGTAGACGAAGAGAAGCCACTTTTATAACAATAAAATTTTCTGTCGAAGAGAAATCTGCCACTTTACGCAACTATATACTCCGGGAAAGCAAGCGAATTTAATCTGTCTATCAAGATCGGATGTTCTACTGTGTCATATGCTTTAGCAACGTCTAGAGTCACCAGGGCAGCGTATTGGTTATGGCGCCTTGCTAAGTGAATACGGCTTTCCAAATCGACGTGTGCATTCCAGGTGGAGCAGCCAGCCCTAAACCCAATTTGACAGGGGCTTAGAATTGACCTTTGATCAATAATGCCATTTATGAGGCGATGAAGAATCCTCTCAATAAGTTTAACTACACTGGATGTCAGAGCAATTGGTCGTATGTTCTCCAAAGAATACCCTTGCTCTTGTTTCTTGAGCAACAGCACTATTTTGGCAAGTCTCCAGTCTGGTGGTACCCACGCGTTCTTTAATGAATAATTTACTAGCTCTAAAGAACATTAGCCGATTGCTGAAATAAAAGCTTTAGCATTGCATTCGTGATGCCATCTGGTCGAGATGCTGAATTAGGCAAACACAGCACAGTATCGGTTAAGTCAGAAAAAGATATCTCAGCGAATTCATGGGATGACGTAAACTTGCACTGAGTTGCCGGCAGATGTGCGCTAAAGCGATCTTCTAAGCCTTTCGCTATCAGTTCAAGAGAGGCACTCATTTCTTGCGGCGTCAAGACACATGACTCTAATGTCAACGGCATCGGTAGTACTTTTCGTGTCCAAAGATACACGAACAATGCACGCTTATTGTTTGATTTTGAGAGGTAATCGTAATGTTTGCTGTCATACTCATCTTTCGCTCGCTTAACAGTGCGCTTAAATACACCAGCAAGAAATTGATAGTTTTTCCAAGTTTTTGGACACTGATTCTGTGGAAGCTTTTTCCAAGCGGCTTTTCTTCTTCTGTAATCTCGCGTACACTCATCATTCCACCACCGAGAGGATGTACGTTGAGCCGATAGAACCACAAACTCAGATCTTTTCCTGTAGTTTTCTAGAATTGTAGAAACTTTAGAAGCAATTTCTTTACCATCAGCATGCTGGATGGACAATAGGGCCGACCGTAACAAAGTTTGAAATTTATTTAGGTTGACATATGTGCGTGTTGACTGTTGTAAAGTTACTATTGGACAACTAATATAAAAAAACACAGGAAGATGATCACTCTTAGTAGCAGAGTCAAATGTTGACCATGACGAAACTGACTGCACTGCTACAAAACGTTAAATCGAGAACTGAACGGGACTGGCCTCGAACAAATGTTATGTGTCCTCGGTTCACGCACAAGAGCTTGTGGTCTATTGTCCACTCCCATAATCGCGTGCCACACGAGTCTATCTTTAGCCCCCACGATACATGATGGGAATTAAAATCTCCTGCAAGGAATATGTCCTGCCTACAAGCTGCCAAAGCACTGTCAAGGTGACGCGTATTGTGCACACCGACAGGAAAATAGCAGTTTACAATAGAAAACGAACCTGGGAGACACAAATCCAATGCTAAAATTTCACAGTCGTAATCTGACATTTTGAAAGAAATTTTCGCCTTGTGACATATCTTATTTGACATAAAAACCATTAGGCCACCACCTTGCGATGGACGATCTAATCTAAAAGAGCGAAAACCTGCGAGTGAAAAATTGTTATCCGACGTAAGGCAAGTTTCTTGAAGAAGTATAATATCGGGATTAAAATGATTACAAAGATAACATAAATCAGGAGAGGCTGAGAATAGAGATCGGCAGTTCCACTGCAGCACCCTCAACTGCGCAATGGTTTTCAGCGAACTACAGGGGCACCTTCTGCCTCCGACTTCGTTTCCTTACGCGTAAGCGACGAGTGGCTCTTCTTACTTTTGTTTTTACATCAATAGAAAGGGGGGATCCCGTGCGTTTGTGCGTTCGGGAATCAATTTCCATTTGTGTGGTACACTTGTGCTTGGTTGAGAGAGGGCAAAGTTATCTAATCGCACCAGTGATCCAGACCGTTCATGCTTGTCGACAGAGGGAGCCAGGGCATCGACTAGTGCGCTTTTTAGGAGAGTGTTGTCCCTGGTCACGGAGGTCTGTAAGGGTACCATAGAAGCCTGCAGTTCATCTGATTTGAGATTATTTGTGTCAAGCGTTCTGACAAGCTCGATATTATCTTCTCCATGACCTTCGTCATAGCCTTCCCTACAGCAGAGTCAATTGCCTGCGAGATATTTGTATCAATAATTGTACTGCTTCGGGCTGTAATACCAGAATACCCGAAAGTTCTGTCTTTGACTATAGCGATAGCTTCCGTTCGCGAACAGCGGCGGCGGTCAATAATTTCCAGTATTTGCGACTGCTGAGCCCGAATTGAGCATTCAGAATAATCTGCGGCATGACTTTCTCCACACAGGCAACACTTCTCTGATGTTGCGGAATATTCACTTGAACGGTGGTTCTCTCCACAGACGCGGCAGCACAGGTTTGATTTACATCCTCCCGAACTGTGGCCAAATCTCCAACAGTTTTGACATTGAATCGGCCGAGATGCGAGGGGTTCCACACGAAAAATGAGAGGCCATAACTTTATTTCTGACGGACATGTAGTGCCCACAAACGTCGCAATAACAGATTCAGTGGGAATCCTCTCATTGCTTACCAGTCGGTTACATCGGTAAATCCGCCCCGCCACGGTGGTCTAGTGGCTAAGGTACTCGGCTGCTGATCCGAGGGTCACGGGATCGAATCCCGGTCGCGGCGGCTGCATTTCGATGGAGGCGAAATGTTGAGGCCGGTGTGCTGTGCGATGTCAGTGCACGTTAAAGAACCCCAGGTGGTCGAAATTTCCGTAGGGACGTAAAACCCCACAACGCACAACATCGGTAAATCGAAATGCCGCCTGCGTCGGAAAGCTTGTTCGATGTCTCGGCTGGAGTTAATCTGGAATCGACGTCCCGTACGAGGCCTTTTGTACACGCGAGGTGAGGCGGAATGAAAGCACTCACCGGAGTTGACGCAAAAGAGGTGCATTCAAGCAGGTCCCTGCACACGGGTCTGATCGGGTGACCTACACACTATGCCCCCTCGTCCAAACTGGCGCACGTCAGTGATAGTTTGGAAGTGGTTTGAAGTCGCCTTGAGTTCCTTCTGGACCGCCTGTGGGTTTGTGAGCCTGATGAAGCCTCCATTCCTAGGCACCAGTGCAACACGAATGCTGCTGACACCACTGTGGAAACATAAGTCTAAAGGCGATTCATTAGTCGGGAGGGAGGCTGACCAGGGGGACTGCCCCTGGCCAGGAGAATTGGTCGACATCAACAAGGATTGCATGAACGTTAAGGACAAAAGTAGCTAAAGATTATACGAAAACTAAAACAAAAGCTAAAGCACCTAATACTTAGCCAGACCGCCACGACGCAATCGAACGCTCAGCCTCAGGAACGCCCGACGCGGAGTTCGCACCGGCGTTCGGTGCTATGGTTTAGACACGTCAGGCACATGCCCACCACAACGGCACCGAAGGGACAAAAGGAGAAGAAAACTATGAGATCAATTCACTTAAGGACATCCGATAAGCCCGACGGTTGCTGCTTCTGTTGAGTTTTCGCTGAAGCTGACACGGCACGCAGTTTCCATCGAGATATTTCAGATGCCCATTGCTTTACGCTCCGATGACAGCGAAACTTCAAGCTAGATTGGAAAGTCCGAATCCACCAATTTTCAAGAATTAACATGAATGATAAAAGTGTCAGACAAACACCCAGAGCGCAAAGGACAAGAGACGAGACAAGTAAACACACACCGCGCTAACTTCGAACAGCTTTACTGTGAAAACTTCAAGTACTATATCAAAAACGTAACGTCACGACCGTGCAGGATCAGCGAAGACGTAAGTAGGCAATCTCTTTTTTTTATAGATGTATAGAACGGGTGCTAACACAGTAACTTCCTAATCTAGCAATCTGTAATCTCCCGGGCGCGCTTGTCTTTGCTTTTACCAACTAAAACACATTTATCAAAGAGCTGTCTGCAAGCTGTAGACTTATTGTAATGTTTCACTAGTTCCTCGTCTTCTTTTTTATTTTCTACATTGCACTTCCGCTCACGAAGGAGATCATTAAGGCAGGGACCGGTCTGGCGTACATACTGTCGTCCAAGTGAGAGAGGAAGCTGGCAAACGACACCTTCCTTGCAATTACCCAACGGAGTTTCATGCTTTTTCTACAGTCATAAACCACAGGCCGCTAGGCTTTGTTCACCTTGCAGAGTTTATCAAGCTTATCAGGAGCTGAAAACACAAATGTAACGTGTAATCTTTTCGCAATGCGCTTAGGATTATGGGACAGAGTGTGACAATACGGAATGACAACCAATTTTTTTGTTTTGAATAGGACCACGGTCACATCCTTGCTTGTCATGTTTTAACTACTTTGACAACACTTCAGCAACTGAGACCTGAAGATAGCCAGGATAGCCAGAAAGCGAAAGCCTGTTACACTGCGGCTAAAAACTTGCATATGTGAAGAAGCGCAGCTATCACCAGTCGCATTGCCACAGGTGGGCTCGCTCGATGCGCGCTTCTTGTTGCTGGCGTCTTCTAGCTGCCTCGCCGCATTATACGGTCGCTGTGCCTTCGTAGCGACGCAGTGCGAATAAACCTCGTCACATTTGGTGGAAGGTGCTAGAAGTTCCCCGAACTTTAACACCCTGGGGTTACGAACAAGGAAGCTTCCGCCCGCCATAGCCGACACCGCGTCCCAACCAGCGCCGTCGCCGCAGTCCGTAGCCTGCACCGGCGTTCCTCGACAACGGGACCCCAAGATCTGTAGCGGAGCAGATGACGAAGACGTGGAAGACTGATTTACCTCATATGAGCGGGTAAGCGCGCATAACAAGTAGGATGAAGTAGACAAGCTATCTCACGTCATCTTTTATCTGGCGAGCATTGCTCAAATATGGTTTCACAACCATGAAAGCAACATACCAACATTGGCAATCTTCAACACCTTCACCGAGGTGTTTGGCCGACTTGCTGCCCGCAAACTGCGCGCTGAACAGCGCTGAACTGCGCGCTTGCGCGCCCGGGCACAGCATACGGCAGAAATGTTCACCAGCTACGTTGAAGATGTTGTGGACCTCTATAAACGCGCAAACGTCACCATGCCCGGAGCTGACAAGATTCGGCATATCCTGAAAGGCATCGATGACGGCACGTTCCAAATGCTCTTGGCAAGAAATCCAAGCACTGTTGCAGAAGTTGTTAATCTATGCCAAAGCTATGATGAATTAAGCAATTGCCGGCCAGGTCTGCCAGGCTAACACCACCTGTAGCCCCAACACTACTACTACTACTGCTACTACTACTACTACTACTACTACTACTGCTACTGCTGCTGCTGCTGCGACTACTACTACTACGACGACGACGAATTAAGAAAGCTACGTGCCTCCACTCAGCAGCGACTCCTTGGCGGCTCTTGACACCATGGGTAACTCTTCATGCGTTCAGCAGGTGAACGACTTTGTCCGTGAGGAAGTGGCGCGCCAGCTTTCTTTATTACCATTCACTCAGGAGCCCATCTCCCATTTTCCAAACACGCTAGGTAATTTCACTTCCGAAGTGGTCGCTCAAGTTGTCCCTGCGGCGCACCACCAGCCGCAAGCATGCGCGAACCTCACCTATGCTCAGGCAGTGCAGCCTGTCACCGCACCTCTCGCCTATGCACAGCCGGTCCTGCCTGTGGCCGCGCCTCTTACGCATGCGCAGGCAGCGCGCAGGCCCTTGCCGCCATGTTTCTGGACCCAGCACAAACCCGCACCACCGGAAGTTCATACTCCATCATGGGTCGCACCGCGAACTAATCCTTGGAGGACGCCAGACAATCGTCCAATCTGTTATTCTTGCTGCACTCCCGGACACATCACCCGCTTTTGCCGACGTCGCCCTCAAGTGTTAACGACGCTTCTCGTCCGTTTCCCTTCGCCAGTACGTCACTCCCGCATCTCAGTCATATACGCGCACTGGCGTCACAGACTTTCCGTCGAACCGCTCGGCATCCCCTCGCCGACGCTCGCTGTCCCCAATGCGACGTCGACCCGCTCCATCTCACCAGGCAAACTAAGCGCCGCAGTTCAAGAGGCAAGAACTGCACCGCATTCGAACTGTTCAAGCCCTCGCCCCTCTCGCGCTAACGTGGTCGAAATTCCGTGGAAGGTGTTGCGACATTCACGCTTGGGAATACGGGCGCCGCCGTTTCTGTGATAGCCGCCGAACTCTGCCATTTACTGCACAAAGTAACGGCGCCGCTTTCAGCTCTGTTGCTTCGCATGGCCAGCGTGTAGCACGCCACACCGCTAGCAGTCTGTACTATTCGTGTACTTATTCATGGCATTATACATATCGTTGAGTGTATTGTTCTTACCGCCTGCTCACATGATGTCATCCTCGGATGGGACTTCTTATCCCCTCATCATGCCGTAATCGACTGCGCACGCGCTGAAGTTCAATTTTCCCCTATGTGTGACACACCTTTGCCCGAAGATCTTGATTGTCCTCCCAGCCTGGTGGTGCACGAGGACACGTAGATTCCGCCTGGCGCTTTCGACTTGGTACCTGTATCCTGCACTGGCCTCGTAGATGCAACGGTGTTTTTCAGGCGCCCCCAATATTCATGAGCCGCAAAGCTCTACGAATACTGTTCGGAACGCTTGGCATCGCCGCCAGCTACAGCATCGTATTCCTCTACACCCCACCCCCACCCCCCCCCGCGCCGCACCCACAGCCTTACTTGCTGGTGAGTGTCTCGGCTTCGTGGAGCACCTCGACACTTCATTTTAGGGGCGAAGCTCCTCTTAGTCTAACCTTGTCCCGCGTCAGGCGTCAGGCGCCAGTCGTAACCCGCGTGCCGGGAGGCACGCGCTCGCCCTCAGCGCGTGCCTCCCGGCAAGTGCCTGCCTCTCTCTCTCCCGGCCCGCGCCTCTGCTGTCTTGTGTGAGAGAGAGAGAGAGACAGAGAGAGAGCGAAAGGCGCGCGTTGGCTATGGAAACGCTCTGTCTTAGAGGAACGCTCTACCAGCTCGCAAAGGAGAACGCGCCCTCACCCGCGAGCACCGTGCCCGCGAGAGACAACGTTAGCGCAGGCAGCGTCTCCTAGCGAGTTTCTTGATTGAGAAATACCGACTGCTTGCGTTGGAGAAGCGTTCACCGGCAACCCACTTGCAATGAAGTGCCAGTGCCAGATTTCACCTGTGCATAGTTGAACCATGAGGATTCGTAGCGTGCGCGTTAACTAAATTAATCCGGAATCGGCACAATCTACGATGAACCTCCCGAGCTTCGCCCACTCATCATCATTCACGCCGTGGATATGCTGTATTTTTTTTATCGACGTCATCATCATCATCATCAGCCTGTTTAGGTCCACTGCAGGACGAAGGCCTCTCCCATCGATTTCCACTCCACCCTATCCTGAGCGAGTTGGTTCCACTTTATGCCCGCAAACTTTTTAATTTCATCGCTCCATCTAACCTTCTGCCTGCCTCTGCTGCGTTTTCCCTCTCTTGGTATCCATTCCGTCGCTCTTACGGTCCATCTGTTATCTTTTCTCCTCATGACATGTCCTGCCCAGGTCGACTTCTTTCTTTTAATTGATAAAATAATATCGGCTACTCCTGTCTGTTCTCTGATCCATTCCGCTCGTTTTTTATCTCTTAGCGTTACCCCTATCATTTTTCTTTCCATTGCACGTTGCGCACTCCTTAGTTTCATCTCTAGTCTTTTCGTTATCCTCCACGTTTCTGCACCGTACGTTAGTACTGGGAGAATGCAGTGATTGAATACTTTTCGCTTTAGTGAGAGCGGTAAGTTTCCAGTCATGATTTCGTAATTCCTTCCATATGCGCTCCAGCCCATCCTTATTCTACGGAGAATTTCTTTTTCATGGTTAGGAGTTTCTGTTATTAACTGTCCCAGGTATACGTATTCATTTACGCATTGTAAGGGTTCATTGTTGATTTTAAATTCCTGTTCCTTAGCTAGGCCATTGAGCATAACTTTGGTCTTTTGCCCATTCATTTTTAATCCAATTTTAATACTTTCCCTGTTTAGGTCATCAATGGTGTTTTGTAGTTCGTCTCCGTCATTGCGAAAGAGCACAATGTCGTCTGCAAATCTTAAATTACTGAGATATTGTCCATCTATTCGAATTGCCTTGTCTTCCCAGTCTAGACGTTTAAAGATTTCCTCTAAACATACAGTGAATAGCATCGGGGATATCGTATCTCCCTGTATCACACCTCTCTCGATCGGGATTTCTCTGCTTTCCTCATGTAGGAGTAGTGTGGCTGTGCAATCTTTGTATATGTTGTTTATGGTTTTCACGTATACGCCAGGTACCCCTTGTCGTCGTAGAGCTTCTAGAACTGCTTGTATTTCTATGGAATCAAATGCTTTCTCGTAGTCGATAAACGCCATGTAAAGAGGTTTGTTATATTCGGCGGACTTCTCAATTACTAGGTTGATAGCGTGGCTGTGGTCCATTGTCGAGTAACCTTGCCTAAAACCAGCTTGTTCTCTCGGTTGGTTAAAGTCGAGGGTTTCTCTTATCCTTGTAGAAATTACTTTTGTAAATAGCTTGTACATTACTGGGAGTAGGCTAATTGGTCTGTAATTCTTTAACTCCTTTATGTCACCTTTCTTGTGGATAAGGATTATATTAGCATTTTTCCAACTGCGCGGTACACTACATGTCTTGACACATTTCGTGAAGAGCGATGCAAGTCTTTCAAGTACAACATCTCCTCCGTCTTTGATCAAGTCGGCTGTTATACGATCTTCACCGGCTGCTTTACCGCGGGCCATGCATTTGGCAGCTTTTTTGACTTCGTCAGCGGTTATACATTGAATTTCAGTATCTTCCTCTGATTCTATTTTTTTTAAGGTTGTATGGTCTGTCTGAGAGCTGTACAGTTCCGAGTAGAAATCTTCTGCTACCTTTACTATTTCGTTGAAATTATTGATAACGTTACCTTGTTTATCTTTTAGCGCATGCATATTGTCTTGTCCTAAGTGCAGTTTCTTTTTGACCGATTTAATGCTGGTGCCTTTTTCTACTGCTTTCTCTATTTCTCTCGTGTTAAAGTTTCTTCACGCTAAGTATTTAGATATTATGGCTTCAGTTTTGGTTTAAGTTTCTTTATATGTACATAGTGTTGATTCGCGTATTATCCGGTGATCCTTGTATAATTATGCAATCCTTACGTTTTGAATTGTATAATTTCTACAACTGCCTCCCTGCTGTACTTTAGGTTTGTAGGCTCGTCAAGCTGCCTTTAAGCAGCTTTTACCTGCAACCCCCTCCATCTGTATTTGTAAGATGGGAAATAATTAAATGGAAATTGAAATTATATCTCTTTGCCTGGCTTTACTGATCAACTTTGATAGTTCTGCGAATTCAATCTTATCTTTTGGCGAAGTTACTTTCATTTGTTGGCGTTTTTTTATTAAGTCCTTGGTGGATTGGGACAACTTAATATTTGCTTTGCTGTTTTGCCCCCGAGTTCGATCGCTGTTTCAAGGATTGTTTTCGTTAGAGTTTTGTTTATTTCTTCTACATCGTCACCATTTTCGCCTAAGGCCTCGAGCTTGTTGCTTAGGGCGACTTTAAATTCTTCGTTCTTCGATCTGATTGCCTCTAGATTACATTTTTTTCTAGTAAATAATTTAGTTCTTGTTTTCTTTAGGTTAAGTACAATCTTTGCTCTTACTAATCTGTGATCGCTGCATTTTATCTTCTCCACTACTTCTGTGTCTTGAATTATACCTGGTTGTTCGCACATTATAAGTCGATTTCATTCTTTGTTTCCCCGTTAGGGCTTTTCCACGTCCACTTCCTATTCTTGTGTTTCTTGAAAAACGTGTTCATTATTCGGAGTCGGTTTCTTTCGGCAAATTGTACGAGCATATCCCCACGGTTATATCTACAACCGATTCCGTAGTTGCCAATCGCCTGCTCTCTACTTTGTTTTGTCCCTACTTTGGCGTTGAAATCCCCCATGACTACTGTGTATTGTGTGCGTACTTTCGTTATTGCTAATTCGAAATCCTCGTAGAACTGCTCCACTTGTTCGTCGTCGTAGCTCGTTGTTGGCGCATATCCCTGGATTATCTTAAGTTTATACCGCGTATTTAGTGCCGGACGACTATTCTCCTGTCGCCTCCGGAAAACTATCTGCGATTTCGCGTTTGACGAGACTTCCAGCGATGTGTTCTCGGCTGCCATCGCTGATACTCTCACCTCTGTCGAACGTGCCGACCTCCTTCAGCCATACCTCCTTCATCGCTTATTTACTGCCGGACGACTCCTGTCGCATCCGGAAAACCATCTGCGATTTCGCGTTTGACGAGACGTCCACCGATGTGTTCTCGGCTGCCATCGCTGATACTCTCACCCCTGTCGAACGTGCCGACCTCCTTCATCTGCTCCGCGAATTGCGATCTTCATTCGACGTTTACCAACCTCACCTGGGTCGCACGTCGTCAATAGGCAACTACATCGACACCGGTTCGCATAGCTGCTTCGTCAGCGACCATACCGCGTATCTGCAGAAGAGCGTCGTGTCATTAACGACCAAGTCGAAGATACGCTCCGTCTTGGCGTTATTAAGCCGTCGCACAGTACCTGGGTATCTCCTGTTGTTCTCGTCCGCAAGAACCGTGGGTCTATTCGGTTTTGCGCCTACTACCGTAGTTTAAATAAGGTAACGCGCAAAGACGTCTATCCCTTGCCGCGCATTGACGATGGCCTAGACAGCCTTCACGGAGCAGAATTCTTCTCGTCCCTAGAGTTACGTTCGGGGGTACTGTAGGTAAGTGCCTATGCTTGAGGCCGATCGTCCCAAAACGGCGTTTACTATGCCTCATGGCTTATATGAGTTCAACGTGATGCCCCTGGCATCAAGGAACGCCGCTAAGCCATACTTTTCTGGTTTCGCAGATCGGAGTACCGCAATCGGAAAGCGCTGATTCCCACCATAGCTGTGGTGACAAGCATCCAGCTATCTTGGCACGTAGAGTTCGCGCCCACCAACACCGCCTTTCGACGTCACTGTGGATTCCGGGTGACATCTGACAGCGCCACCGCTGATTTGCACCACTCCGTGGCGCCACCAGCACTACAAAAGAAAAGACCCTATCTACCTCCGCTTCACTTGGCAGCAGCAGCTGTGGCGTCAAGGAACGCCGCTAAGCCATACTTTTCTGGTTTCGCAGATCGGAGTACCGCAATCGGAAAGCGCTGATTCCCACCATAGCTGTGGTGACAAGCATCCAGCTATCTTGGCACGTGGAGTTCGCGCCCACCATCACCGCCTTTCGACGTCACCGTGGATTCCGGGTGACATCTCACAGCGCCACCGCTGATTTGCACCACTACGTGGCGCCACCAGCACTACAAAAGAAAGGACCCTATCTACCTACGCTTCACTTGGCAGCAGCAGCCGTGGCGTCAAGGAACGCCGCTAAGCCATACTTTTCTGGTTTCGCAGATCGGAGTACCGCAATCGGAAAGCGCTGATTCCCACCATAGCTGTGGTGACAAGCATCCAGCTATCTTGGCACGTGGAGTTCGCGCCCACCATCACCGCCTTTCGACGTCACCGTGGATTCCGGGTGACATCTCACAGCGCCACCGCTGATTTGCACCACTCCGTGGCGCCACCAGCACTACAAGAGAAAGGACCCTATCTACCTACGCTTCACTTAGCAGCAGCAGCCGTGGCATCAAGGAACGCCGCTAAGCCATACTTTTCTGGTTTCGCAGGTTAGTCTTTCGCTTGATTACGGCATTTGCCGGCTCTGTTCTCAACGCTTGCCACACCTGCTGCTGCCAAAGTTGTTTCCGCGGTTCTAACAATGCCTAGTAACGCAGAACTTGCTCGTGATGTGGAAGCCTTACGGCTAGAAATCGCAGGAATGCATGAAAGCTTACGCATGATCAACCAGCTGTATGAAGAATCCAAGGAAAAGTACGACGCCGTGAGTGCGGAAAACAAAACCCTAACCAAGGAAAACGAAAAGCTGTCTAGAAGGGTAGCAGACCTCGAGCAGTACTCTCGTAGAAATAATGTCGAAATCAGGGGGTGCCATCCACACAGGGCGAAAGCTGCGTAGCTGTGCTTCAAAAAATCGGAGAGAAAATTGGATGCCCTGTGGCGCCAACTGACGTAGACACTGTCCACCGCGTCCCAGCAAAGAAAGACAAAAATATAATTGCACCCTTCTGTTCCCGCACTAAGAAGGCTGAATTCATAAGCAAAGCTTGAAAAGCTCGCCTAAACGCTACGACACTCGGCTTCCCTCCCTCTGCAGAGACTAAAGTTTTTGTCAACGACCACTTGATGCAAGACAACAAACGTCTGTTCGCGCAAGCTCTCGAGCTAAAAAAGCAACACAACTGGAAATTCCTGTGGACGGATAATTTCCGCATTAAAGCCCGCAAGACAGAGGGAAGTCGCGTGTACGTCATTTCTTGCACTAGCGACCTTTCGCTAATAACCGTAGCTGTCCAATCTTCCTCGTTTTCATATTCAATCAGACCTACATTCACGACATTGTATTTCTCTTCAGAAGAACTGAAATGTTCACTTAACACCAATCACACCCACAAATCCCTGATACATTTCAACATACGTAGCCTTTCAAAGAACTATGATAGCATGGTAGATTTCTTTTCTAATCTAAACAACCCCTTCACTATCATCTGCCTCTCGGAAATATGGCTGTCAAACGCTGATATTGTGTTATTTGGCATTCCCGGTTATACAACGGAAGCATGTGTCCGTAAGGACACCCGATATGGCGGTTCAGCCATTCTGGTGCAAGGTAATCAGTCGTATCGTCGTCGGCACGATCTGTCTTTCTCGTGTTCTAATGTTGAATCTGTAGTTTTGGAATTCGGCACGTCATTCCTTTCCGCTAACAGTAGAAACACAATCACTGGATCTATATATCGTTCCCCGTCATCTTGTCCTGCTCTCTTTTGCTCTCAGCTGGATCCTATCTTAAACGTCATTGCTAATGAAAACAAGAATGTCATCATTCTCGGTGACATAAACATAGACATTACTAACCCTACTGATAATCATTGCTCTAACTACACCGCATGCTGTGAAGGCTATGGCCTAGATTCGCTAATAACTGTCCCCACCAGATGTCCCCCTTGTGGTTCTCAATGATTACTAGACCACATATTATCAAATTTACAAAATGAGCAACTTGCTGGTGTAATCACTGTTCCTATTACGGACCACTACCCCGTGTTTGCTCTGTTAAACTCAACCAATGTCCCAATGCGTAGAAACACAAGAAAATCCAACTTTAGCACTTCGAAGTTCATCAAACAAATTGTAGAGAAAGATTGGAAATCTATTCTTTCGGCAACTGATCCAGCCGTAGCATTCGAGCAATTTAATAACAAAGTTACAACCACGTACTCAGAGTGTACGAGCATAACACAGGTTTCACACTGGTTTTCAGCTCCGAGAAACCCATGGATAACAACAGCCCTCCTACAAAGCATTAATAAACGTGAAAACCTTCACAAAAAGGTCAAGCGTCAGCCTTTCAATGTAACGTTAAAGTCGCGATACGTAACTTATTCTAATACACTCGGTAGACTCTTGAAAGAAGCTAACCGCGCCTACTTTGAGAATGCAATAATTAAACATGGGATACAATCATGGGATACAATCAGGTCATCTCTTCATTTGCCCTCACCTAGCCGCAATCCTAATAGACTGAATACAGGAACAAGGGTGGTAACGGAAGCCACTGACATCGCAAATGAGTTCAATGCTTTCTTCTGTCCTACACCTGATCATTCACCCGACAGTATACCACAGTCAACACTCAATCAGACCCCTTATTCATTTTACCTATATCCCACGTCACCGAAAGAAGTATCCGATGCAATGACTAGTTTACGGACTACTGGACCCGGTCTTGACGATTTACAGACCTCTAAAATCAAATTAATATCACCTCACATTGTCGACGTGCTCGCACATATAATTAACTGCATGTTTAAAACAGGTGTTTTTCCCAATGAGTTAAAGCACGGTAAAATAACTCCCATATTCAAAAAAGGTGACAAAGAATTAATATCGAACTATCGGCCAATCTGTATGCTACCCTTTTTTAGCAAGATCATAGAAAAGATACTTGTTAACCGCTTAGCAAACTATTTCCAAAAAATTAATCTCTTATCACCTGAACAACATGGGTTTCGCAGAAACTATTCCACTCAAAGAGCTATTTTATCATTCACTGACAAAATAAAGCATGCCCTTAACAACGGCCATATTGCCGACTCAGTATTTGTAGGCTTTAGCAAGGCATTTGACACCATCTCTCATGACATCATATCTCATAAGCTAGAAGCTGTGGGCATTCGCGGCCCAGCACTTTCACTCATACGCAGCTATTTAACTAACAGAACGCAGATTGTAAATTTCGAAGGTTCACTATCATATGTTAAATCAGTCATAATGGGTGTCCCACAAGGCTCGCTTCTAGGTCCCCTCTTATTTCTCATATACATTAACGATCTTCCCAACTGCCTAACTAGCACCTCATCCATTTTATATGCTGACGACACCACTATATTTACTTCTAGCGATTGCATGAATACCATAATAACCCGACTCAACTCTCACCTGAGCAACTTATCCGTTTGGTGCAAAAAAAACAATCTTCGTATCAGTGCATCTAATCCCCAATTCATGCTTTTTCATACAAATAAACGTGTCATCCCATCTGCACCCCCACTCATCCTTAATGATCATGTTCATTCACCTGCACACGAAGTCATCTTGGGGTCAAGCTTGACCGTCATCTTAAGTTTAACCTGCATGCTGAAATGATCTCAAAAAAGATCGCTTTTGGCATCAGAGTACTAATTTTAACACGCTCGTTTTTCCCACAGCATATTACAACTTCACTTTATTACGCATTTATACATTGCCACCTTCAATACTGCATTTCCGTCTGGGGAAGCACATATACCACGCATCTAACACATCTACAAAATTTACAGAATAAGGCCTTGCGGATCATAAGTTTTTCTAGCTACCTGTCTCATTCGGTACTAAATTACACTTCATTAAGCATACAACCACTACGCTACATGGTTCAGCCCAAACTGGTTTTACTAATATATCGCACATTTAACTATGAAATCGCTATCGACACATTTCATGCATCTACTCTAACTAATAATAACAACACTAGATTTTCATCTAACAGCAACATTTTACTTCCCCGAATAAACACTAATTATGGGAAATTCACAAGTTTATTCACTGCCATTCAATACTGGAATACATTGCCATTAGATATTAAAGCATACCGCACAACAATATTCAAAAAACACATGAAGACACACCTACTAACAACATTGCTCGCTATCGATTCATTGTGATTATATAGCCAAACGTAAACCATTTCATTTGTTTCATTATAATACCACTTCTATAATATGTATCACAGAATTGTGTTGAACTTTTTTCTCCAATTTCTTAGTTTCTTGTTTCTAGAAATTTCAGATTTCATGTCGTTAAAATCTGTTGCAAGCATGTTTCATTTATTTACATATCAATTGTACACCGTGTTCTTTGATAAACCCTTATGTTTATATAAGTTACATTGATTGCAATTTTTATCGTTTATAATGAGTTCTGTACAGTTTGTTCGTAAATTACGTTTCTTGTAAACACTTACCTTTTGTTGGTTCTTTCCACTATTGTTCTTTTTTCCTATATGCCCTGCTTTATTATTTTCTCACATCTTTTTTTTTCTTCTACTCATTAACTGCTTTCTGCATTTTATGCAATTTATTGATATTGACAAATGACTAATAGGAGGTCCCTCTGACAGTTTTGTAACTCCGGGACCTCCTTCTGTACTAATGATGAATAAAGAATTGAATTGAATTGAAAAAGCCCCTGCCACGTTTGAACAGCTCATGGACAACACGCTGTGTGGTCTCAAGTGGCTTATGTGTTTGTGCTATCTAGATGACGTTGTGATTTTCTCGCCAGATTTTCCTACCCACCTACTTGGCCTCAAACATGTTTTAACATGCCTAACAAACGCCGGCTTGCAGCTCAACCTCAAGAAGTGTCGCTTTGCCGCGCGTGAGCTGACCATCTTAGGCCACATTGTATCCAAACACGGCGTTCTACTTGATCAAACTTCGTGCACATGCTGACTTTCTGAAGCCTTAGACCATCAAAGAACTTCGCAGTTTTGTAGGCCGATGATCATATTTCCGACGATTCGTTAAGAACTTCGCATCTATTATGTCGCCATTGACTCAGCTTTTACGCGACCCAGACGTTCCCTCCTGATCGCCTCCATGCGACGCCGCGTTTACCACGCTGCGTGTTTTCCTTACCTCCCCAGTACCTCCACCATTCCAACCCGACAGCTGTCACTGAAGTACAACAGATGCTAGCGGAGTCAGGCTCGGCGGCGTCGTGGCTTAACGAAAGCCGGACTACTATGAGTACGTTGTCGCTTATGCGAGTCTCACATTGACGAAGGCAGTCTCAATACAGCATGACCGAAAAAGAGTGCTTAGCTTTAGTATGGGCTCTCGGCAAATTCTGTCCATACCTGCACGGACGCCCGTTCGACTTAGAGACCACCACGCACTCTGTTGGCTCGCCACTTTGAAAGATCCTTCTGGCCGCTTAGGCAATGTTGGCTGAGCCCGCTGGGCACTCCACATCCAGGAATACGATATTCGCGTCGTATACCGTAGCGGACGCAAGCACTGTGACACTGACGCCCTTTCCCGCTCACTGCTACCTTCAGCCTCCACCTCCGGAGTAGTTTGTGAACACTCCATCCCATCTCTGGACTTGGACTCCATCGCCACCGCATAGCGCCGTGACCCGTGGATCGCTTCTTTTTTGGACCATACCTGGCTCGTCGGCAATCCCTGTATCACGATTCTTGCGACGCCAAGCAGTTCATTCCGCCATTCGGGACCAGCTGCTTCACCGACGCAACTACGCTCTTGATGGCCGTAGATGGCTTCTGGTGATTCCCCGCACCTTAGGGTCACAAGTATGTGCCTCTTTCCACGACGATCCCCAGTATGGCCAGACCGGAGTATTTCAGTCATACGCATTCGTCACAGGTTAGTGGCGCGGCATGTACACTTTTGTGGAAAAGTTTGTTCGGTCATGCCTTGACTGTCAACGTCGGAAATCGCCACGTTACCGCGCGTCTGGTGCTCTGTAGCCGCTCCCGTGCCCTGGTAAGCCCTCCGATAGCGTCAGCATTGACCTATACGGCCCGCTTCCCATGACGCAAGACGGAAACCAGTGGATCATACTTGCTGTAAATCATTTGACACCCTACGCCGAAACTGCTGCTTTACCAAGTGCTACAGCACGGTGTGTGGCTTCTTTCGTCCTACATAGCTTCGTCCTCCGCCATGGGCCGCCTCGAGAAATCCTTAGTGATAGAGGTCACGCATTCCTCTCCGAAGTTGTCGAAGCTTTGCTTTTGGAATGCCACATTATTCATCGGACGAGCACGGCATAACACCTGCAGACTAATAGGCTCACCGAACGATTTAACCGCAGTCTCGACATGCTCGCAAAGTACGTGTGTGGTGGTTCGTGGGCCCAGGACTCAGACACAGACAGCTCAATCACAGACAAGGAAACATTTATCGACAGGACGAGACAGCACATATACTCTCAATGGACAAACAATACAAACAAGACACTCTGTTCCCTAATCTCACGAAACTAACCGGCGCGTTCTCCCTGACGTGACGTCAGAGGTCCGCCAGCACCACTCACAATACCGTGGATCTTCAAGGCGGCGCACGCTTGCATCAGAAGAGGAGGCACGAAGAGTCGTGCGCGGACACAAGCAGATCGCGAGGTACCCGCTCAGGAGAGTGTCGGGGTAGAATGCATATCTGACGTGGCACCGAGGCCACGCCCTCAGCAACACTTGCGCCAGACGGCAACGCGGCACCGTGACCACGCTTTCAGCACGCGGTTGTGCGGCACTGGAACTTGCGCGGCACCGCGACCACGCCCTCGGCAGGTGGTTGTGCCGGACTCGAACCTGCGTGGCACCGTGACCACGAGTCGGTAGATGGTCCCGGCCACACCACTGCTCCAGCCGCTCGCCCTGGCCCGCTCGCTCGTCCACCGCAGGAACAGCCAGCAAGGTCCAGGACACCTGTTCGCCACAGGAGAACGCCCGGTACGTCCCGGCTGGTCTGGTGGCACCAGCTCGGTGCGTGTGTTCTCCTGGGCCGAACGTGCCACCGCTCGGTCGCTGGTACCCTCTATCCGCCGTCGGCGTTCCAAAGCACCGAAGCCAACGCGGATCACGTTTTCGCGTGCTCAAGCGCGCACTCTTCATCTTCCTCGCTTCTAGTGCGCCGAAGAAACACTCTCCCACTACATTTTCCCCCCACCTTCAGTACGTTGTACACACGAAATATGACGGTCACCAATACAACACACGAGTTCAAAGGAAGGCCCACAAAAGTTTAAAACAAAGGTCCACAAATGCAAAACGAACACTACACTATGTTGGAACATGATAGAAAGTGTGTGTACAACGGTAATAAGGCACCTCTCAAAACGGCGCGACCCATATTGTCCGTACCAACACTGTCCAAAATACCCGTAAGTATACCACGAGGTATGTACTTTGTGCTTTGTCCCAAAAAGAGTTAAATACATTCATAGTTAGAAAACAATGTACAAAATAATGTCCATGAGACAGTCCAAAAGTCAAGATCGAAATAGCGTCCAGTTATTAAACGATTTCAAGTAATCGCGTCCCACACAAGACGTAGGACACTTCTCATGTGCTCAGCGACGAGCAAATGGGACGCTTCGAGCTTAATACATAGGTACGCGTCGTGACTGCTAATCAGCACATCACTGGCGCACAGCTCAGGCATCTTAGCATCCAGAGGCTGAATCCCTCTAGTGAGTGGTTTAAGGGGCGCCTCGCGACCTTCACTTGAAATGCTACAGAGTTTGAGCTGTCCTTCAACAGGCGTTATGGTGCATTCATAGAGGCTGTTGATCTTTCGGTTACGGCCATTCCGCCGGCTTACGCAGCGTACTGCTTGTTTAACATCAGACTCTACTGTGCCCGGCTTGATCAGCTCTTGCTCATTCGCTTCAGCTACTCTGGAACAGACCAGAGCTGTACTGTCCTGAGTACCCTGCATCCCTCCATTTATGAGAGGGTCGGTCAAATTGTCATGGACCGTGCCTATGACATCTCTAATCGCTGTCAGCGGCACACCAGAATAGTGGCCGACAAACGCCTCAGAGATTTCTACATGACATTGGGAGTCATTATCTAGAGGTTGTTCAACCTCCTCAAGAGTGTTTGGCCTCCCAGAGGCTCTGCAAGACAGCTGGTCTTCTATGGAACATCCACGTTCCTCTTTCTCGGACTTGCAACGTGTTTCATAGGACATATGCAAGCTACAGTTATTTCCTCGGCTTGCTACCTCCCTACAATCCTCTATACTAGGATTTAGCAGCACCTCTGGCGGAATACTAAAGTGACGCACATGATCGCCACTCAAAACATGTTCATTCACGTAAGGAATGCTACTGTCGAAAATCCCCGGCACCGGCTCATTAGAGCTCCCTCCCGACGACTGTTCGCGCCTCTGTGTTTGCAAGTTTATATCTTGAGCCTCTGCCAACTGAAGATTTAGCCAAAGCGTTCTTTTCTTCAGTTCCTCTAGTTCCTCATGTTTCTTTATCATTTCATTTTCTTTCTCTTTCATCTGCCTTTCATACTCTATCTGCTCTTGTTCCTTCGCTAGTTCTACAGCCAAGCGTTCTTCGACCCAAACCTTCAGACCTGCACCCTCAAGACCAATGCGTCTTCCCAACTCTTCTAAATCACGCCGTGAGTCCCATGCGCTCATGCTAGATCCTCGTTTTTCATCAGTAGCACTTGACTTTAGCCTGCTTTCACTCTCCTGAAGTTGAACCTTCAGTTCTAGAATCTTCAGATGCTGTTCTAGTAGCTTCTGTTGCCACTCTGCGTTTTCTTTCGCGAATTCGCGTTCTTTAACCTCTTCCTCGCGAGCTTGGGCGCATTCTCGCTCCACCCACTCTCTCAGCGCATCTTTCTCTAATCCTAACTGTCGCCCAAGTTCGACAAGTCTCTCCTTCTCCATGACTCAGGCTATGTCTGAGCAATGGCTTTAGATGTTAATAAGCCATCCTGGCAGTAGGCTCGCCAATTGTGGTGGTTCGTGGGCCCAGGACTCAGACACAGACAGCTCAATCACAGACAAGGAAACATTTATCGACAGGACGAGACAGCACATATACTCTCAATGGACAAACAA
Organism: Hyalomma asiaticum; assembly: GCA_013339685.2. Classification (NCBI taxonomy): domain Eukaryota; kingdom Metazoa; phylum Arthropoda; class Arachnida; order Ixodida; family Ixodidae; genus Hyalomma; species Hyalomma asiaticum. Next base: position 86,060,176 of record CM023487.1, on the reverse strand, counting down.
TACAAACAAGACACTCTGTTCCCTAATCTCACGAAACTAACCGGCGCGTTCTCCCTGACGTGACGTCAGAGGTCCGCCAGCACCACTCACAATACCGTGGATCTTCAAGGCGGCGCACGCTTGCATCAGAAGAGGAGGCACGAAGAGTCGTGCGCGGACACAAGCAGATCGCGAGGTACCCGCTCAGGAGAGTGTCGGGGTAGAATGCATATCTGACGTGGCACCGAGGCCACGCCCTCAGCAACACTTGCGCCAGACGGCAATGCGGCACCGTGACCACGCTTTCAGCACGCGGTTGTGCGGCACTGGAACTTGCGCGGCACCGCTACCACGCCCTCGGCAGGTGGTTGTGCCGGACTCGAACCTGCGTGGCACCGTGACCACGAGTCGGTAGATGGTCCCGGCCACACCACTGCTCCAGCCGCTCGCCCTGGCCCGCTCGCTCGTCCACCGCAGGAACAGCCAGCAAGGTCCAGGACATCTGTTCGCCACAGGAGAACGCCCGGTACGTCCCGGCTGGTCTGGTGGCACCAGCTCGGTGCGTGTGTTCTCCTGGGCCGAACGTGCCACCGCTCGGTCGCTGGTACCCTCTATCCGCCGTCGGCGTTCCAAAGCACCGAAGCCCACGCGGATCACGTTTTCGCGTGCTCAAGCGCGCACTCTTCATCTTCCTCGCTTCTAGTGCGCCGAAGAAACACTCTCCCACTACAACGTGACATGTGGTCATGGCAAGTGGGACCACTTCCTTCCCTTCGTCACGTTCGCGTACAACACAGCGACGCAAGTCACTGCGGCGTTTTCACCCTTCTTCCTTCTGTGACGAGACCCTTCGCATACCATCGAAACACTACTGTCGTACCGTCCTCACGCCTCCGAGTGCCCGCCTCTATCTACAGTCGCCCGACAAACCGAAGAATGCCGCCACCTCGCGCGCACATGTACAGCACAAGTACAGCGACAGAAAGAAAACCACAATGGCATGCCTCCAAACACCACCTACACCCAGGCTCTCATGTCTGGTTGTGTGTGCCGCTTCAAGCGTCTAGACTTTCTTCGGAACTCGTGCCCAAGTACGAAGGACCCTATCGCCTCTTGGAGCAAACGTCCCCGGTGAACTTTCTAATTGAACCACTGTCACCGCCTAACGACTTGCGCCGGTGTAGATGTGACATTGTCCACGTCTCACGTCGCAAGCCCTATCACGACCCTCTGCCACCCGACTCTTAGGTCGCCAGGATGGCTCTTTTCGCATGGGGTCCAGTGTGAAGAAGAAGCGATGCTATCCCCAGTCGCATTGCCAACGACGGGCGTGCTTGGCGCGCGCTTCAGGTTGGTGGCGTCTTCGGGCTCCCTCGGCGCTATATATGGTCCCTGTGTCTTCGTAGCGATGCATGCGAATAAATTTCGTCACACATACACCAGATGAACATATCGCAAAATTTCGCTCTACTGATTGAATCGCGAATCGATTCAAGCATCCATATTCCCCTGAGCTTCTCTTCTAGTTTGGAATACATCAGATGGGGACATACTTATGGCAGAGCATTATGGAAACATAGTTTGGCAACGGCTCTTTTTACCAGTTTGGAATGGGCAGAATTGAGGACAGGAGGGGCTTGTTGCTGCGTGGGTCGTATATCCAACAAATTGGATGGGGGTGAAAGATGAGGCTAACGTCCTGGAATCTCAGCTTATTATCGCTGGGCATTTCAATAGTTACAACGAGCAGGTTAAGCTTTTGCCTGAGAACGGTGAGTATATAAAAGCCTTGGATTTGGAAGAATCCTGGTCACAGTCAATAAAGATCAAGAAATCGTCTCAGGTGTCCTTAACGGACTTGTGAAGCTTTGCTTCAAGGTCGCTTAGTATCGGCGCGATGCGCTAACCGGTACCGATACAGATCCCCTCTTTTTGCAGATGGGGCATGTTCCACAGGACGAAAGTTGACCTAAGCTAAAAGGATGAAACTTCTAAAATATTGCCAGCTGTGATCCCTGCTGAGTTCCGAACAAAAGTGTCGAGGGTCATGGGGTCGCTACGACGGACAGCACGACGTAGGCATGTGGCTTTAATACAGGGCAGGACGCAGAGGCAAAAATTGTGACACAGTTAAGTTGATCTTTCTATCTTCAAACTGGGACGCACGCCATAGGAGTCGACGACTTGCGAAAAGAATTGTGGAAATACAGGCGATCAGAGACAAGAGTTCTCAACACCAGGTTGGGACTCCCAAATACGTCATTGATGATGCGCCGCCATCCACTTGACCAAGACCAAGAGCTCCAAGACCAAGAGACCGCTGCAGGAAAATGGGGGGGGGGGGGGGGGGGGAGCATGATGCACCACGAGTACCCGGCTGTTCTATTCTGGGTTTTCCTCCTCCTCCCCCTCTTTGCCTGTGTTCCGTGTCCCTCGCGCGAGCTGCGATACCCCCCCCCACGCCCCCTCCCACCTTCGTTGTCCCAGTGCCGTTCTTTCACGTCACAACATATATAGGCTGTTCTTCCTACACAGCATGTCATAAATGATAAGTGTAACTATTTCATGCTTACGTGCCACCACAGTGATCTGACTACGAAGAGCGCTGAAGTGCGAGAGGAGGAGGAATAAACATTTATTTTGAGAAACGGCGATTTTCGCCCGAGGTGGGCGGCTGTCTCAGTCCAAAAACCCGTTGGCTGATGCCGCGGTCCGTGCCTGGTCTACCAGACTTCGCTGCTCCTCCAAGCTCTGCGGCGTTAACATTGCCTCCCTTGTTTCTTCAATCACTTCTGGGTGTCCTGGAGCGTCATCTTCAGCGCTGTTTTCGCGGTGTGGGCACACCAGGACCATGTGTTGGACAGTGTCCTGTGCCTTACAAAATCGGCATAAGTAATGGAACTCTGCGGGGTGGATCCGGTGCATAATAATTCCATGTACAGTCTGTTTCATACTTAGGGGAAATCTCGGAGCACCTTGCAATGCGACGCAACCATGTGGCCAACGGGATGCGGCCTCAGTTAAAGGCTGCACGCATAGAGCATCTGTGCCTCCGTAAGCAGCTGCCGCTGGCTGACTCCAGCGCTCGCCGCATCACGGACGAAACGGACGAAACGCGTTTTAAGGCGCTCCGAGATTTCCCCTAAGTATGAAACAGACTGTACGTATGTGTTCGTTTGCAATCCTCGCAGGAACGTGGCTTGTTCCATGCTTAATTTAGATGTGGTTGTGGATATTGGCGCTTTTCCAGTCGGTAGCGCTGCAATATGTCGGCATACTTGATTGGATTGTCCTCGACCCTCGTCGCTTTCCGGAGCCCCTGTGGCAGGAAATCCCGTTTGGTATGCTCTCGGGCGACAGCATGTGCTGCTTTGTTTTCTGCCAGCTGTTCGTGACCTGGGGGTCCATACGACGTGGATGTCGCGAACCTGTTGCCGCATACCTATTTGTTTTAAGATCTTGACGATGACAGCAGAGGCGCGTCCTTTCTGAATGTTTCTACATGCGGTTTGCGAGTCGCTCAATACTACAGCTGTCTCCTTGCATGTGGTAGTGGCGAGGGCAATTGCAGCTTCCTCCACCGTTTCTGGATTCCTGGCCGCTATGGTAGCAGAGGTTAGCTCATTCCCTTGGTTGTTCGTCAGATTTATTGCCTGAAGTGCGAGACTTCAGATTATTTATTTCCTCTGAGGCACATTCATTTTGTTCCCGAACGACAGTTCACAACAATACCTTATGCGTGACGCATCGGGAACCCTCCATTGTTAGATACTGCTGGGCCACAACTGCTTCCTAGTGTTCGACGCTCTCTATACAAGCCGGAGACACAAGGTTCGCGATCTTCGGCGGACCCTTTTCGTTCATCAACGGAGTCCGATTGCATTTCGCATTCACTGAGCGGCGTATTCGGCCTGAGAACGGTCTCCAACTTTTGTAAGATGAAGTCGTAGCACTGAAGTGACAGGGACAGGGACGACGGCAGGACAAGCGCTATCTTTCAGCCCATCTTTATTTCGAAAAACATGGTATTTATAACGACACCACGAAGGCAGTGCTAAGATATCAGCCATGCATTCTAGCAATAGGCCAGATACGCATTTCCTTTTGCACTCGGAGCAATGGATGGGGCGCCCACGCAGTTAGTTGATTGTTTCACGATCGCGTTAGCTTCTACAATCTCCCGCTTCTGTCTGTCCACATTGCTAAACAAATTAGGCGTGTGGGAACATCAGGAAATTTCTAATGGAGAATCTAATTTGATTTGGAACTCAAATCGAATAGCGCGATGTTGAAAATGCCAAATATTTTTTCGTATAATTGATTTATGGTCGGTACGGACAACAAAAAACCTTAAAAAAACGCTGGAATGCCGACGGGTCAATACTTGAAATGCGAGGTATTTCTTGGCGATCGTAAGTCATTATGACCGTATCTATCTGTCTCTCCATCTAGCCACCTGCGTCTATGTGCTCTCCTGGTCGTCTCGTTCACCTGATACACACCAATGTTTGGATGGGAGGGTACATATGCATGACGAATATGAAAGCGTGATCTTGACATCACTAATATGGTATACTCGTCATGTGCGTTACGATTAAGGACACTGCAGTCACGGGTGGCTTATACCCATAATGCTCAACCTGCGGTAGGCGGGTACGAGCCACAGGTGTTTGAATATTATACAGCCTATGTCAATCCATCGCCAAGTGAAACAGACGTTTAATGTCTCATTAGAGCACACTTAAAAACAAGAAATGCGCACCGTCTTTCGTGGCTTTCTCCAATGTCATCAATTTTAACATTTTGTGCCCCATATTAAAGACGAAAATGAACGTCACAGTTTTTGTTTTGAAATTCGCGCCAGTACTTGAGAACCTCATGCCGTCACAAAGCCAATTTCATTTTTTCTATGCTCGCTAAATTCGCTGCATCAAATGTTCTGAAGCTCCCTTTGTTAGGTCTCTGTCTTCCTAGGCGCCAAATGCAGGTCTTTCTTGCCGATGAATAGTCATGTAAGCCTTAGCAGGCACCGTCAATTATCTGTTACGTCCCGCGCATTAGCCCTAGAACTTCAAAGTGGCATCGCCATCCGTATTTTATTTTTGCTCGTTTCCTAGCTTACCGAGGCTCTTCTCGTCAGACTGGTGTTCTTAGTATTGCGGAAAGCTGAACTACAAATATGAGAAAAATTGTTTCTCGCTTTAGTGTCCCATTAAGATGGGGGCTGCGGATCGGCCGTGCACTCAAGCTGCATGACCGCATCGTCTGCACTGCCCGCGTGCGGTGTGGATGGGAATGCGGTCGTGCTGAAACCAGAAGAATACATCGGGAAGGGCCCCTTCAGCATGTAAGGCATGAGCACGTGCTCAAAATTGTCTAAGTAGGCGTCCGCTGTCATACGGCTAGCAATTCTGTGGATGGGCCCCAGGCTCTGGTAGTTGGCTGCGGCCCACAAGTTCGCGGCTATGCGCCCGCTTGTACGCACATCTAGTGGTACTAGTTGTCGTAGCTAGGGAAAAAGTATTTTGAGCCATCTCTCTCTCTCTACACTGCAAAAAAAATTTACTCCCAGGTAGGAGTAAATGACGTGTCCTCTAGCGACCCCACCATTGGGTGTTAATTTTACTCCGTAGGGTCGGAGTAAACTTTTAGTCCGCATCGGTCGGAGTTCCTGCGTGGTGCCTTGGGAGTACCTATTTTTATTTTTTACTCCGTGCCTGACGGGGTTCCTGCGTGGTGCCTTGGGAGTATATATTTTTATTTTCTACTCCGTGCCTGACGGAGTCCCTGCGTGGTGCCCTGGGAGTGTATATTTATATTTTTTGCTCCGTGCCTGACAGAGATTTTCGGGGGAACATTGGGAGTACTTTCTATATCGTAATACTCCGTTGTGGTGAGAGTTCCTGCGTGGTTCATCGGGAGTATATTTTTCTTTGCATACTCCGCGTTTGGCGGAGTTTTCAAAAGTCATATTGGGAGTATATATACCAATTTTTGTACTCCGTGCCGGACAGATTTTTTGCTCGGTACGCCGGGACTATATTTTGTATGTTTTCTCTGCTGTAGCCACTTTTTACTGCGCCCTGATCGTATATTGTGTTAGGCATCAGCACTATCTTTACATGATGGAATATTCATGATAGCACTTCCCGTCTGTGTTCCAGTGGTTTCTTTAAAGATCTCAAAAAGACATTCAAAAGTGTAATTGAGTTGTTCTTTACTTTATTCACGACAAGCTCCAATCTGCGGTTGCAGATCAAGAAGACGTTCAACAATACAGAGAGTAAACAAGGACACAGAAAGCGGCCGATAAACAGAACACAAGGAGGCAGATCGCGGGAAACGTGAAAACAAGTGCATTCAAGTTTTAGGTGCAGTGGACAAAAGAAAGCAGAACACACGACAGAGATGAGCTGCAAGAGCCGCAGTAACAATCAAAGACAGGACAACACACGTTCTGCAGAATGCTAAATGCGAACGAAGGCTTGCAGAACAACATCAATTCGCGTGAATAATTTCATTACTAATCCAACTTATAAGTAAACTAAAATAGGTGCATCCTAACCAGAAATCCCGCATTTGACGTACTAGGAGAAGGAAATGTCGAAAATGTGTATTTTTGCCCCGCCACGGTGGTCTAGTGGCTAAGGTACTCGGCTGCTGATCCGAGGGTCGCGGGATCGAATCCCGGCCGCGGCGGCTGCATTTCGATGGAGGCGAACTGTTGAGGCCCGTGTGCTGTGCGATGTCAGTGCATCTTAAAGAACCCCAGGTGGTCGAAATTTCCGGAGCCCTCGACTACGGCGTCTCTCATAATCAGAACTGCTTTTGGGACGTAAAACCCCACAGAACAGAACAACAACAGAAAATGTGTATTTTTCCATTATATTATCGCCGTCGCAAATAACTACAGCAAAAAATTTAAAAGCATTTAAAGGTTTTCAAACACTCAGCAAAATTTGCACGCTTATCAGTCTAAAAAAGATCACTGCTCTAGAGCACAAGTGCAAGTTGTACGAAATAAGCAGCGAGAGGTACTTGTACATCATGAATAGGGGTGTGCGAATATTCGAATCTTTAGAATATTCTTCAATATCGTATATCTAGATAACATTGCATTTTATGCTGATAGCTTAATAATGCACTTTCTCAAAGTAAATTTTAGTACGAAGTTATTGTTAAGGATTAGGCATTTTCCTCTTGATATCCGATATTTATTCTATATATAGAATTTTATATTTTTACTCGATTCGTATTTGGAAAATTTGGTCTTCGCACACCCCTAATAAAAAATCTTTCAACATTTCACACACAATGCGGATGTTTCATGTCCCATATGCATAAGCCAGAAAGCGAAGCAATAATTAAAACTTGGGATGAATAGTGGTCTACGTAAAGCTATACAGGGCATTTCAGAAAATGTGTCCTAAAATGTTTTGGACACAGATAACCACCTGCAAAAACTTTGCGGTCTTCCTTCATGGCAGCACGCACAGTGTAATGGGCGTTAACATGTTAACGGTAATTTGAATTTGAATTTATTTTCTCTCTATTTACAACAGAAAGGAAGCAGAAGCTAAGGGCCATGTGGCCTGACTAAGGCTTCTGCTCCTGCAACAGCTCGGCACGCAGGCCGTACGTAGCACGCAAATCACTACAAAATATGCTACACATATTCAAAAGAAATAGTCGAAAAAATAATAATAAAACGGCATGTCTACACACAAGAAAGTAGAAAGATGCGACAGTCGCCAAAGGAAACGTCATGTCTACAGACAAACTTTGAAAATTTTCATATAATTCAATTAAAGAACGTTTTGCCTTAGACAATTAAACCTAGATTTGAGACAGAGGAATTGACAATACATAGTGCACTCTCAATATTGGGGGAAATGAGAAATGTTTTAAACGAATCATTCGACCCTTCCATGATCTCGGTGTGAAATTCGCGCAGTCTATTAAGCATCGAAGGCGCTTGGTAGGTCTGTAACTGTTTCCCGTAATTCATTCTTATCTTCGGTGTTCTCAGATGGTGATGTCGAAAACTGTAGTGCGGATTTGTGGGTACATTCGTAACATAATGTGCACTGTTTTAAATGCGAAGCATTTCTTAGCGAACTTCGGCGAGTTGAGCGTATCTATCTATCTATCTATCTATCTATCTATCTATCTATCTATCTATCTATCTATCTATCTATCTATCTATCTATCTATCTAGCTGCCTAGGATATTGGGCTCTCCTGGCCGTTTCGCTAATCGGATATTTACGAAAATTGGTATGCCACATCATGACTACATGACGAACATAAATGACAGGTCATAACATGAAAATCATGATATGCATGTCATGAGCGGCATGATTTACATGCCACGGTCTTAGTGCTCCCCTGGCCGTTTCGCTAATGGGATGTATGCGAAAATTGGTACGGCACAACATGACTGCCTGACGAACATAAATGGCAGGTCATAACATGAAAACCATGATATGCATGTCATGAGTGGCATGATTTACATGCCACGGTCTTAGTGCTCTCCTAGCCGTTTCGCTAACGGGATGTATGCGAAAATTGGTATGGCACAACATGACTGCCTGACGAACATAAATGGCAGGTCATAACATGAAAATCATGACATGCATGTCATGAATGACATGATTTACATGCGACGGTCTTGGTGCTCTCCTGGCCGTTTCGATAATGGGATGTATACGAAAATTGGTATGCCACGACATGACTGCATGGCGAACATGACTGGCAGGTCACAACATGAAAATCATGATATGCATATCATGGGCGTCATGATTTACATGCCACGAGTTTCCTTAACGGGATGTATACGAAAATTGGCATGCCACAAGATGGCTGCATCATGGACGTAAATGACAGGTCATAACATGAAAATCATGACATGCATGTCATGAGCGACATGATTTACATGCCACGGTCTTGGTGCTCTCTGGGCCGTTTAGTTAGTGGGATGTGTAGGAAAATTGGTATGCAACAATATGACTGCATGACGAACATAAATGACAGGTCATAACATGAAAAACATAACATGCATGTCACGGCCAGCATGATTTCCATGCCAGGCGTTTCGTTAATGGGATGTATACCAAAATTGCTATGGCACAACATGACAGCATGACGAACGTAAATGAAAGGTCATAACATTAGAATCATGAAACGTGTGTCATGACCGGCATGATTTACATGCCATGCTGCTGGCGCTAAACTGCCGTTTCGTCAATGGGATGTATGGGCTCCGTCTACTGACCAGAGGGCGCTACGTAGCTCTCGTCGGACGGCTCAGTCGCGCACTGTGGAAACCGAGGCGACAGCGAGGCGCGCGTTTCTTCGCTGCTTTCCGGGCGTGCTGCGAACCACACGAACGCTCGCGGCGTCGGCCACTGGAAGAGAGAGAACAACTTTATTCAGTAAAAAAAAATTGGCAGATCGCACATGCAGTGGGAATCAAGGAAATGCGAAGCACGCATCAGGAACGTAAAATGGATGTGCTTTGTTGTCTCGCTATACCGAGTTTGGTGCATATGAAGTTAACGAAACGGCCACAAGGGCACCAAGACTGTGGCATGTAAACCATGCCGCTCATACACGAATGTCACGATTTTAACATTATGACTTGTCATTTATGTTCGTCATGCAGTCGTGTTGTGCCATAGCAATTTTGGTATACATCCCTTTAAGGAAACGAGTGGCATGTAGATCATGCCGCTAATGACATGCATGTCACGATTTTCATGTTATGGCCTGTCATTTATGATCGTCATGCAGTCATGTTGTGCCAAACCAATTTTCGTATAGGCTCCGTGCAGTCGAGCTTTCCATGTGTGACATCAGCGCCAGAATGCACTGCCTGGCGGAGAGAAGAAGCAAAATTGGGCAGACTGGGACAGGGATATACGCGAACGCGATGCGCGTCTCCAACTCTATAGCAGCAGCAACCGCCCGTCCCACCTTCTTTCGTTTTATTTCCCTTGATACGCGCGCTCCAAACCTGCGGCAAACTGTTCCAAAGGGCGACGCTGCGAGCGTTCGTGTGGTTCGCAGCACGCCCAGAAAGCAGCGAAGAAACGCGCGCGTCGCTGTCGCCTCGGTTTCCACCGTGCGCGACTGAGCCGTCCGACGAGAGCTACGTAGCGCAGTATAGCGGCAGTATAGCGCCAGGACTATGGCATGTAAATCATGCCGGTCATGACACGCGTGTCATGATTCTAATGTTATGACCTGTCACTTACGTTCGTCATGCTGTCGTGTTGTGCCATAGCAATTTTGGTATACATCCCATTAACGAAACGCCTGGCATGTAAATCATGCTGCCCATGACATGCATGTTATGCTTTTTATGTTATGACCTCTCATTTATGTTCGTCATGCAGTCATATCAATTTTCCTACACATCCCACTAACGAAACGGCCAAGAGAGCACCAAGACCGTGGCGTGTAAATCATGTCACTCATGACATGCATGTCATGATTTTCATGTTCTGACCTGTCATTTACGTTCATGATGCAGTCATCTTGTGGCATGCTAATTTTCGTATACATCCCGTTAACGAAACGCGTGGCATGTAAATCATGTCGCCCATGTCATGCATATCATGATGTTCATGTTGTGACCTGTCAGTCATGTTCGCCGTGCAGTCATGTCGTGGCATACGAATTTTCGTATACATCTCATTAACGAAACGGCCAGAAGAGCACCAAGACCGTCGCATGTAAATCATGTCATTCATGACATGCATGTCATGATTTTCATGTTATGACCTGCCATTTATGTTCGTGAGGCAGTCATGTTGTGCCATACCAATTTTCGCATAACATCCCATTAGCGAAACGGCTAGGCGAGCACTAAGACCGTGGCATGTAAATCATCCCACTCATGACATGCATGTATGATTTTCATGTTAGGACCTGCCATTTATGTTCGTCAGGCAGTCATGTTGTGCCATACCAATTTTCGCATACATCCCATTAGCGAAACGGCCAGGAGAGCCCTAAGACCATGGCATGTAAATCATGCCGCTGATGACATGCATATCATGAGTTTCATGTTATGACCTGTCATTTATGTTCGTCATGTAGTCATGTTGTGGCATACCAATTTTCGTAAACATCCGGTTAGCGAAACGGCCAGGAGAGGACAAAATCGTAGGCGGCTAGATAGATAGATAGATAGATAGATAGATAGATAGATAGATAGATAGATAGATAGATAGATAGATAGATAGATACGCTCAAACTCGCCGAAGTTCGCTAAGAAATGCTTCGCATTTAAAAAATCACGGAGGTATAGCGGTCAGGCGGTGCCTCGCCGCCACCTCCTCTGCGCGTCTGATGGCCTGCAGTTGTTTCGCCAGGCTTGAGTCGCGGAGTACGGCGTCCCACGCTCCAGGCGAGGGAGTGGTCAGGAGATCGGACGGGGGTGGGACATCGCGGCAGTCCAAGAGTATGTGCGCGAGTGTGGCAACGGACCCGCACTGTGAGCAGTGCGGGCTGAATAAATCGGGGTAGATACGGCTGAATAATAGTGGGCATGGAAAAGAATGCGTCTGGAGGCGGCGCCACACGATTTCCTGGAATTTCGTGAGTTTGGGATGCGGGAGAGATTTAGTTTGGCGAGCGAGGCGATAATGTTGGGTGATGTCGTGATAGGAAGTCAGAGGCCTACTGTGGCTTTCCTCAGGGTCTGAAGCACTGCCCACCGCTCGGTTGACGAATCCTCGAGCTTGCCGGTGGGCGGCCTCATTCCCCGGGTTTCCTGCGTGCCCCGGAACCCAGACGAGGGAGATGGGGGGTGGGTCATCATCGTCGTCGTGACGAGCGAGCGATCGCACGAGGCGCATCGTGCCAGGGGCAACGGATCCTATTGGAAGAGTTTGCCACAGGTTTGTTGCGCGCGTCTCAAAGGAAATGAAACGAAAGAAGGTGGGACGCGCGGTCGCTGCTCCTATAGAGTTGGAGACGCGCATCGCGTTCGTCGCGTTCGCGTATATCCCTGTCCCAGTCTGCCCAATTTCGCTTCTTCTCTCCGCCAGGTAGTGCATTCTGGCGCTGATGTCGCACATGGAAAACTCGACTGCACGGAGCCTATACGAAAATTGGTTTGGCACAACATGACTGCATGACGATCATAAATGACAGGCCATAACATGAAAATCGTGACATGCATGTCATTAGCGGCATGATCTACATGCCACTCGTTTCCTTAAAGGGATGTATACCAAAATTGCTATGGTACAACACGACTTCACGACGAACGTAAATGACAAGTCATAACGTTAGAATCACGACATGCGTGTATGACCGGCATGGTTTACATGCCACAGTCTTGGTGCTCTTGTGGCCGTTTCGTTAACTTCATATGAACCAAACTCGGGATAGCGAGACAACAACGCAAATCCATTTTACGTTCCTGATGCGTACTTCGCATTTCCTTGATTCCCACTGCACGTGGGATATGCCAATTTTTGTTTGATGTGTTGCATCAGCTTGTAGTTGTACACTTGGTTTGCTTTTAACATAGAGTACTTTATAAAAATAGGCTTCGTTCTAAAATTTTGTAAAGCTCCACGATGACGCTCTAATGCACGTAGGACTCTTTTTTGCAGTACTATCAATTTGTTATAATTTTTTTGCTTTGTAGTGCCCCAAATTAATATACAGTAGGCTAATCGGGAATAGAATAGTGCATAATACAACGCTATTTTCAACGAAGGAGGAACAAGGGTACTCAGTCTATATAAGCAACCAACAGTTTTACTCAATCTGTTACAGTTTTGTCCACGTGTACGTTCCAGGTCGATATTAGAATGATTAAAGCTCAGATAATAACAGCAAGAGACTCAAACCTAATGGAAAGATGCATGTTACTTATACGGGAATTCGATACCCATTGTAGTATTTGTAAAAGGGCGCCTTTTTAGAATTGCTGCAGCGCGATGAAATCCGGCTAATTTGTCTCAGGAAACCGAAATTGAGTGGTCAAAAAGCGCTGTTCTCGGTACTTTCCGTGGTCCTCTGTGCGATATAGTCGCTGCCCTTACTATGCCGCGCAACAGTGAACAAGTGTCGTTGTAAAGCGGCTATTTTAGCAAGCGTGATCAGTCGTAGCAAAGAAACAATACAAATTGCCGCTTGATAACACTTGCCTATCCTCGCTCGCCGGCAAATGGAGGAAAACTAGTGTACATCACACTGGGCGCTTCCTGTTGTAGCTGCAACTGCGCTCTTACACCTTACAGTTTGTGATGCCTGACTGAAATTAGTCAGATTTTTATCGATATGTAGAAATTAGCAGCATCGCGCCTTAGCAGTTATGTTGGGCGTGAACTCATAGTGTAAGTAAACTCCATTTTCAAGTAGGCTTGAACGCGTGGCTTTTCAGGCTATAAAGTTAGTCAATCCTGTCATACTATGCGATTTCACTCCAGTGCGCGCTGCCGTAAAAGAAGCAATTCCCCAAGAACCACGCAAATATCCGGTGTTCTGTGTATATATGATCTTAGCACATATTTTCTCAAGATGTCTCATATAATCACAGAGGTACTATGAACACAGGGCAAAGGTAACTCGACTCGCAGCTCACAGCACAATGTAAGTTGCTGTTGCGCTGTATGACTGCTAATTCGTATGTAGAGAAACCACAAGATAAAATTATTCTGACATTTATATATATTTACTGGCAACTTCACTTGCATTCGTGTGTTACTGTATTTGCATAAAGCGATGACCTTTTTGTTGACAATCTAATCGCCTTTATATATGTCGATTGGGCGGTAAACTTCTGCGCACACAGTTCCATGGCACAGTCATTAAGTCTGGGTTAGAAAACTTTCTCAAGAAAAGAAAGGCATATATGGCAAAAAACAAGCAATCATACTACGGACTGTTTCAATGATACAGAAGCTTGACTAGCACATGCAAGAAGGAACACTAGCATCATCCGCGCCTATAAAGTATTCGCGCTTAATTCCTTCAGCGAGCCGAAGAAAATGATTCTCAGAAAAATAGCCTCGCTGATCGCATCAATCGCCCCACAACACAAGTACAATGTAAGGATATACAGTGTGCTTCAGTGAAAACTCGCAATATTTGTTATAAATAGGCTGTTCGAGAAAAACAGAGGAAAACCTCCTCATAAAGAAACTGTTCGCTGAGGCAAACAACACGAAGTCTCAAACAAGCACTTAATAATTTGGTAATAAAGTAATATTTACTAATTACAACATTAATTAATCTTTTTGTGATTTTCAGGTTCCTGCCTCAATGGTAGCAATCTGAAAAGGCTGCTGATTAGAAATGGATTGTACGATCTTAGTTATTTACCGTGCAAACTGCAAGCATCTTACGACTACTCACGTCCGCTCAACCTTAGAGGTCGTTCCGTAAGATAATAAGCTTTTTTTCTTTTTTCTCAAAGAGCCTATCTTTGGAAACTTGAAATCGTTCTCTAAAAGACCCGGTATATAATGCGCCAAGACTTCATATCGGGCGTTACTGCATGCGCGGAAAATTCTATACCTTGTCAGACAACGATAAGGTTTTGCTGATAGGAACAATACTGACACAAATAATCTGCTCCCTCTCAATCATAACGCGAGGTCACTTCACGTTTGTTTTTATAAAGATAACTGCTTTATCGAATACATTCATATCTGCAATCTTAGCTGTGTATCGCGAAAAAGCCATCTTATGGCGTTTTAACGGACATGTTGCAACGCTCTCGAATGGCCGCTCATTTGTGCACCGTCCTGTTTTCCCGATGTAACGTGCGCAGGACAACGGGATCCAAGTTATGACACCGGAATTGCACTCCGATTTTTTTCCCTTCTGCTTCTTTTGACAACCACGCTTTGCCTTCTTTGTCGAATCAGAGCTTCTTCTTCCTTTCCTTTTTTTTTCACAGATCCCCCTGTTTGCTATAGTGCTGCTAATATAATCTGCACCTTTTCTAAAGCGGCTAAGTTCGTCGTATTGAGGGAAACGTGGTAGGTGTAGGGAATAACACCACTTGAAATACGTTTCTTAGTATACATAATATTGGCGTTAGAGGTGGATACACCATACACCGGCTTTTAAAAACCATGAAGCTTGCTCACCGAAACAAGCTTGCAATATGTGTGACCAGACTTAAAGACGCTCTAATAATAAACACCTGTCTTAGCAAGATCACGTTCTACCAGTTTGAAAGGGCTGAAACGAAAGGCGATTAGAGCGTCATTAGCCCTGGCTGACCGACACCAACACGTGATGTGATCAGTCATCGCACATTGAGTGTTCAGGAGCTTAATAGTTTCATATGTAGGCATTTCGGCAATAAGAACGAAAGGGTAGATTCGCTTATGATCAGTGCAAATTCATCACACACATACGGAAACACTGACTACCACAACTGTTCCTGGCGCATCCAAAGCTACTCTTGTACTTCAGCCTGTGAGATGCATAATAAAAATGAAGCTGTCATGCTATCCATTCACTAGATTTCTCACGATCTAAATAAAACATCCCCTTGAGACAACGTGCTATTTCTATCAGCACAGGCTTCGTAATAATAATAATAATAATAATAATAATAATAATAATAATAATAATAATAATAATAATAATAATAATAATAAAGTTATCCCATGAAGATCCCATGAAAGCATCGTAAGAAAAATTTTTATTATGGCAAATCTATGTCGTCTGTCAAATCCCGTTCTGCGACATATGTTACATCAGGCAAGCAGGTCAGTGCATAAATGAATAGGTGCGGGGGCATTGCAACCAGGCTAGTAAAATGCGAGTAGATGTTTTCTTGTGCCACGTTGCCCTGGTGGTGAATATGAATCCCCCGCCTGTTATCGCAGGAAGAAAAAATGCGAAGTCACTAGCCTTCCAAACGAAAATGAGAATTTCGTTAAAATCAGTGATGAGTGCCCAAGTCAAAATAAGCTTTGAGAAATATTCACCTTTCGGTATTAACACATTGTTATCATCTGAAGTGCCTTGAGTGTCCGGTATCGTCCTCTCATTTACCTCCTCCCAGCTGAAACATTGTTGCAGTTTTTTTTTTCATTTCAATACGAGAACGTGGGAAGGAGGAAACATTACAGCCAGCTGTCCTAGCATAATGATATTGATATTGGAAAAAAAACAACACAAAAACAAAAGCGAGAATAAAAGAAGGAGAAACGGACAACTGAAATAATCAAGACCGTCATGTACAGGTATGATCTCTCGTTTACAAAGGATAGTACCCCTAAGGGCTGGGTTCCACAGATTGCCAAGGATGCATTCCGTACAACTAGTCCTCGGCCGCCGCGTTCATCTGACGCTTGGTGGGGGTCTCACGAGAGCCAGGGGAGACACAATCTCGAAGGGGAGACACAATCTGCTAACAATTCAAGCGTCTTTCGAAAGGCAACAAAAACGATACATGCGGTGCACTCGCTCGTCCCCGCTCGTATACCGTCGGCTCGGGGGGCAGCTGCGGGAAAGCCGCCGTCCACTATGCATCCCTGGAGCGTTGAAAATTGGAGAGGGCACAGCAGAAGCTGCCGAAGCTGGCGGCAAGGCCTGCAGACCGGAACAGGGCAGAAACGGTGTCCACACATAAGGCACTCGCTGCCTGGCTTGTGGAATGTCCCTCTTTAGTACTTCGCAGAACGCTTCCGGTCCGGTCTAGCTTGTCCGCCATGCAGAAGCATAGAAAAAAAGAGAAAATAAGAAAAAAGGACCACGGTTTCGTGAACGAAAAGAAAGCGAGAACGACAGATATTCTCGCATAAAATTTCTAAGTCGATGCCTCTGATTTTGTGATACTCTTAAATCATTTTTTTTTTCACGAACATGAGGGCATCGATGTGTTCTTAAAGTGATACCAAACAGGAATCCTTAGCGCAATTGGCTAAATTTATAAAAAGCTATATTGCTGATTTCAGTTTTTATGTTTTTCTTTAGTCAGTTTACAATATAGCTGAAAATAAATTGCACCTGCTGACAGATATTTACCTAGCGCTTCTTAGCGCACGAAAATTTAACTTATGTATATAGTAAATAGAACAAAATAGCTTCTTAACAGTAAACTCGTTATACAACTCTGTAAGTGAAATAGATACAATTATATATTTCACTGATGATATAGATATTTAGGCAGTCGCTAAGCGTGCCAATTAGTAGCCGTTCATCGCCAAAATTGCGCAAGTCAGTCTCATTTATTTCGCTCTCCGAACATGTGCTCCAAACAATGGACTTTCCGGAATTCGGCAGACCTTTTCAGCTATATATTCTGTACTATATCTACTCCTTTCGACATTAGTTTATACCAGAAATCAGGAATAGTGACCAATCAAATCGTACCGAACTTCACTCCTTCTATATCTAAATGAGACAAGTAGTTGAAATTGCATAGAGAGCTCACTCACCAACGCGGCCGCGGCGCCCATTATCCGTGGTTGTATTCGTTCACTGCACAAGACCGGCACACAATTTGACTTCCCTCGACGCTTGACACTGTAGATCATAACCTTCGTTGACGCTCGTCGGTGCTTGTAATATTCACAGGATAGGCGAAGCGATTTTCCATTTCGTAACGCGGCAATAGCCTTCGCCAGCTTCGCAATGGTCCCGCGTCCGTTCGACATGCTGGTTTGTCCGGCCGCCATGTTATTTCTGGCTCCCGAGGCCCCCCGTCGGTCGGCCTGCGACGTCCCTCCGCCGGCAGCCAGAACCAGTTTCGCGATGCAGGGGAGGTTTTGCGGCATGAGATGGGGGTTTTTCATCAACATCCATGGTGGTATCGTCAGGGAAGTGCGCCGTTATAGTCCCTAGGGAGGTTGATGACGGAATGTGCCCTATGTGCCCTCATCGGCCGCGACGGGTGGGGGCAAATGTCGTGGTCATGGGAGTTTGTGGGGGCGTATACTTGCAGGACCTCCCAGCTGGGTATGTTTTCGTTTACAGTGTAGAGGCAAAGCTCGCTCTCATGGACCTGGAAGACCAGCGACTACTCGTCGCCAGGGCCAAGAGGGCAGTTGAAGCCAGAGGGTTCCTGGACTAAGGAGTCCTCCTACCTTCGGGTGGCATCGGGAATCTCTCAGAGCGCCGTTTTCACAAACAAAAAGTTTACTCTTCCTCCTGAGCCATCTCGCTCTCTCTTTGGACGCGCATTACAAACGAAGTTGCTTAGAATATGCTACATCTGGCGCAACGGAGGCAAATTTTGTATGGAAGCCCTAACTGAATGCGCTTGTAAACCTTCGAACTGCTGTGCAAAGTTTATCACAACACATCGTCAATGACAGTGCCATCGAAGGGAAAATTATGGTCATTTTCCGAACGAATCAGTATTACTAGAATACATTCTCCGCTTCGCAAATCGAGTAGGCACGTTTTCGTTATCTGTAGGCCTCACCACAGCACATAATGTTCCAAATACGGCTTACAGATTCTATGCTGACAGGTGACTTCATTAAATGCTTGTCGTACTGGCATCGTCGGTTATTCTGGCGTCATTGTGATGGGACGCTTCGATACTAGAGGTGATGTACGTGCGTTGTGTCTGGCGACGACGTCTTCAACAATACAGGGAGGCTCATTTCCGTGAAAGCTTTACAAAAAACACCAACAAACATCAACATGGACGAACCAAAATAATAAATGAAAATATTCTACAATATCGAACGCAGTGAAAGAACACAAACGAACACACGAGTGGAGTCGCAGCCCGAAACAGTCTCACCGAGGCTGGTCGGCTGGTGCGGCAGTTCACTCAGGTGAAAGTCGACGTGAAGCAGAGGTCGTCGCGGTAGCTCGTCGACGAATGCTGCTGCGTCGGCACTGGTGTCTCCGTGGTGCCGACGGGGAGACGACGAGGTACCGAAGTCAACACGGTACTCAAGGCACTCGTAGCTCGAGGTCAAAGAACACCACCGCTGGTAGCGGTGGTATTCCTTCACTTGGAGGAACGAAGCGGTGGAGATGAGGCCCCACAGAGTCGTGAACTTGGCCACAAGGCTTACGGCGGTGGGACAGCACTCAGGCCTATGCCCGACGGTGCTGTTGGGGGCACGGGCTTCTTTCTCCTCAGGCGTTCTGCAGCACAGCGTCGGGAGCACGGCGCCAAGCGGAGCCACACACCCCGACTCTTGGCGCGCGCCAGACACTCGGGACTACGCCCAGCCGTGGTTCTAGCGGAGAGCTCCCCTACCACTTCCACCCTGGTGGAACACCGTCTTGCTTCTCCAACATGGTGCCTCACGTGCACACCCCTCGCGGCACCCTCTCTTCATTTCTCCTTCTGGCCATGCGCCGCAACCTCTCGTCGTCGTCTTCGTCATCGCCTCGAGTGCTAAATCAGTGCTTCTTCGTGGCCGCTTCGTCCATTCCGCCTCCGCCACAGCACCAAACACAGCTGTCGCGCACTTCTTCCATGACAGTCAGCTGAGATGGTGCCACTGTTCAAACCAATGTCTTTTAGCACAAACGTACCGAACTCAAAATTGTTTTTTAACTAATATTTGAATATTTGTGCACATCACATGGTTTTTCACTACATTCGGTCCACAGAACGCTTTACATGAGTCCACAGAGCGGTCCACAGAGCGCTTTTTCTGCTAGATAAACGAATACTTCAGTTAAATACTGCATATATAGCTCTGCTCTGCAACGGGCCGATATAGAGCTCTGCTGTGAGAAATGAAGTATTGTCTTCTTCACGATGCCAAACTATCTGGCGCTGATCCTACTGCATGCAAAAACACGCTTCGTCGGCAGAAACGACGTACTCCCAGTCTTCCGACGTCCAGACATCGCGACCTTGAGTGAATAGGTGTATCTCTAGACCAGGTGCTTAACCAGAATTTTATTTCGGGAAGGCCCCGACCCCCTTTGTGTATGTGCATGTGTGTGTTTTTATGTGCATGCGTATATACACTGTAAATGAAAACATACCCGGCTGGGAAGTCCTGCAAGTATACCTCCCCACAAACTCCCATGACCACAACATTTACCCCCACCCATCGCGGTCGAGGAGGGTATATGAGGCACACGCCGTCATCAACCTCCCTAGGGGCTATAACGGCGCACTTCCCTGACGATACCCCCATGGATGTTGATGAAAAACCCCCATCTCATGCCGCAAAACCTCCCCTGCATCGCGAAACGGGTTTTGGCAGTCGGAGGAGGGACGTCGCCGCCTGACCGACGGGAGGGCCTCGGGAGCTAGAAATAACATGGCGGCCGGACAAGCGACCACGTCGGACGGAAGCGAGACCTTTGCGAAGCTGGCAAAGGCTATTGACACGTTACGAAAAGGGAAATCATTTCGCCTATCCTGTGACTATTACAAGCGCCGACGAGCGTCAACGAAGGTTATGATCTACAGTGTCAAGCGTCGAGGGAAGTCAAATTGTGTGCCGGTCTTGTGCAGTGAACGAATACAACCACGGATAATGGGCGCAGCGGCCGGAGTGAGCTCTGTATGCTATTTCAACTACTTGTCTCATTTTGATATAGAAGGAGGGAAGTTCGGTACCATTCGATAGGTCACTATTCGCGATTCCTGGTATAAACTAATCTCGAAAGGAGTAGTTATAGTACTGAACATATCGCTGAAAAGGCCTTCCGAATTCCGGAAAATCCATTGTTTGGAGCACATGTTCCGAGAGCGAAATAAATGCGACTAACTTGCGTAATTTTGGAGATAAACCTTTACTAAATGGCATACTTAGCGACCGCCTAAATATCTACATCATCAGTGAAATATATAATTGTATCTATTTCACTTACATAGTTGTGTAACGAGTTTACTGTTAAGAAGCTATTTTGTTGTATTTACTATATACGTGAAGCGGTCTGCACTGAATGCATGAAAGAAGACGAAGTGGAGTGCAGGGGAAGGGAGGAAGAAG
>CM023487.1:86009797-86039186 GCA_013339685.2 Hyalomma asiaticum | reverse complement strand
CGCCGCGTGTTGTTAAGAGCGGCCAGCTAAGCTGCCCAGTAGTCATGTGACCCGACGGCGATACCTATAAAGCTGGCATGTCTCGGCTGCCGCCCCGCTCACTTTTGCACTTCCTTTTCTACCGTCGTACTTGCGGCACGATGTAGCAATAAAGTGCTTGCTACTGTCTTACGTTTGTCTCCGGGCTTTGGACGTAACATCTGGCGACGAGTTGCTTCGAACCTGCAGCGGCGCTGGCATAACGGAAGAAAGGTTCTACCCTGTTTGAAGTTCTTGGGGCTGTCGCTGCCACATTGCGAGCTACCGGAACAGCAGGGATGGCAGATCCAGTGACGCAAGTGGTGGGAAGAATTGGCCACATGGAGCCTTTTGACGACTCCGCAAGCGACTGGACTTCATACGACGAGCGGTTGACATCGTTTCTCCACTTCAACAAAGTACCGGAGGCAGACAAGGTTCACGCGTTCCTGAGCCTAATAGGGGCGAAGACGTACGCCCTACTCAAGTCACTTACCGCCCCTGACCTTCCATCAAGCAAGTCTTACGACACCCTCAGGAAATTGCTTGGCGACCATCTGGCACCGAAGCCGTCAGTAATTGGTGAGAGAGCCAAGTTTTATCGGCGGTCTCAGCGCGAGACGGAATCCATTGCCGAATTTGTCGCGGAACTGCGTTCTCTCTCGAGTTCGTGCGAGTTCGATAATTTTTTAGACGAGGCACTGAGGGACAGATTCGTTTGTGGGTTACGAAGAGAAGATATTCAGCGAGTGCTATTTGCTGAAGACAAGAAGTTAACATTTCAAAAAGCAGTTGAAAAAGCTTTAGCGATGGATTCCGCAACAAAAAGTGCAGCAGAAGTACATGGTTCAACGAGCGTCTCTGACGTAAACCATGTAACTGCACAAAAGCAAGGGCAGAAAGCAATTGCAGTAAAAGATGCCAGCGAAAAGAAAGCGTCAAAAATGTGTTGGCGGTGTGGCTCTTTTAAGCACGTGAGCAAAAACTGCACACATGCGTCGGCGACGTGTTTTGGCTGTGGCAAGAAAGGGCATATTCAGCGTATATGTCAGTGTGATAAGAACGCAAAGTTGTCTCACGCGCGAGCGCGCAATATGAAAGTTCTTGACTGTGCCACAGAAGTGATGCTAAACGGCATGACGGGCTCGGCAAAAGATGCCATAATCGTACGCCTACTGATAAACAAGACTCCGCTTGAAATGGAATTGGATACGGGAGCGGCGGTATCCGTAATTTCTCGCAGGCAACAGCAACAATTGTTCCCCTCTTTGAAGCTGCGCATGACAAATTTGCGCCTACGCACTTACACAGGTGCATTAGTCGAACCAGCAGGAGTGGCTGAAGTTGTTGTTGAACATAATGGGCAAAGTGTTCTATTACCCTTGTATGTCACTGAGCAGGGAGGACCGCCACTTCTGGGCCGAGAGTGGTTACAGCACGTGCGGCTCGACTGGAACGCTGTATTTTCCTGCAACAAGCTCTGCTCGGCACGGGAACCGACGAGCACTGAAGCAAAAGTAGAGGTAAGCAAGCTTTTGCAAAAGTATAGTAACCTTTTCAAAGAAGAATTGGGATGTATCACAGAAGAGAAGGCAGAACTCTTTCTCAAAGCGGACGCTCGTCCAAAGTTTTTGAAGGCGCGCAGTGTGCCTTTCGCACTGGTTCCGGCAGTTGAAAAAGAGCTTGACAAAATGCAGTCAATGGGTGTGATCACACCATTAGCCACGTGCGAGTATGCCACGCCGGTAGTGCCGGTGGTAAAGAAAGACGGAAACATCCGCCTGTGTGGCGACTATAAGACAACTGTGAACCCTATGCTAGACACCGATCGCTATCCTTTACCACGTGTTGAAGAAATTTTCGCTGCACTCAGTGGAGGGCAAGAATTTTCTAAAATTGACTTGAACAGGGCCTATCAACAGGTAGTGCTAGCGGAACCGGCGCGTCGTCTTCTGGCGATTAACACGACGAAAGGACTGTTCGCCGTAAACCGGTTACCTTTCGGCGTATCTTCGGCGCCTGGCATTTTTGTTCGCCGTAACCGGTTACCTTTCGCGTATCTTCGGCGCCTGGCATTTTTCAGCGATTATGGACACCAGTGCTCAAAGATCTCAAAGGTGTCGCGGCTATTGGATATATTCTAGTGACCGGAAGGACTAGAGCCGAACATCTGCAGAACTTGGAAGCAGTTCTAACCCTTTGGAAGCCGGGGAGTTCGACTAAGAGCTGAAAAATGCAGTTTTTTTCAGAAAGGAATTGACCTACTTGGGGCACAAGTTGAGTGCCGATGGCATACATCCCACGACGGACAAACTGATGCCATTGTAGCCGCAACCATCGCCAGAGACAAGCACAGCTTCGTCTTTGCTTGGAGCCGTAAACTACTACGGAAAATTCCTACCTCAACTGGCAACGCTGGCGCATCCTCTGTACCAATTGCTGCGTGACGACCAAGCATGGGCGTGGACCAGCGAGTGTCAAACGGCCTTTGACGACATTAAGCTGCGTTGGCGTCTACGAAGTTCTGGCTCACTACGATCCGCAAAGACCACTTCAAATGGCTTGCGACGCGATCTCATTACGGGTATGTGCTGTACTCTCTCACATTTTTCCTGATGGCACCATTCGCCCTGTTGCTTACGCTTCACGGACGCTGTCCGATGCTGAGCAGAAGTATAGCCAGATCGAGAAAGAAGCGCTAGCTATCATCTTCGCGTTAAGAAGTTTCACTACTATATTTACGGGCGCCAGTTCACACTGATAACGGACCATAACCACTGCAGACTATTTTAGGCCCAAAGTCTGGCATACCAACTTTGGCAGCAGCAAACTTCAACGTTTGGGCAGTGACGTTGTCTGCCTACACGTACTCCTTGAAGTTTCGACCGGCAAATGAAAATCTAGAGGCTGACTGCTTGTCGCGTTTGCCAGTTCGTCAGGAGTCCGCTAATGACGCAGAGGAAAACGTTCTACTCGTTACGCCTGCAATCAATGCCGGTCACACACAAAGATATTGCACGTGCAACCTCACATGACCAACTTCTTTGCAGAGTACTCGAGCTCACAAGTACGGGGTGGCCTAACTGTACGGACGACGTGGAGCTCAAGCCTTTCTTTGACAGGCGAACACAGCTGACCACACACCAGGGCTGCCTCCTGTGGGGAATGCGTGTTGTGGTACCTGCAAAGCTGAGATCTCTGGTTCTACAAGAACTTCACGACGGTCATCCAGGTATTGTGCGATCCAAAGAGTTGGCCCGCAGCTATGTTTGGTGGCCTTCAATTGACGCGGATCTTGAGTCTCACGTCAAAGCATGCAAACCTTGCCAGGAGCAGCGTAGTGCCCCTAACAGTGCTCCTTTGCACCCATGGTCGTGGCCAACATCCCCTTGGAAACGAGTACATATCGATTTTGCTGGGCCCTTCCGGCAGCACATGTTCTTAGTTGTGGTTGATGCGCATTCGAAATGGCCAGAGGTGTGTATCATGAAAAACACAACTAGCACGGCAACCATTGATCGTCTTCGCGAAATGTTTAGCCGCTTCGGTTATCCGGCAACAATCGTGTCTGACAACGGGCCACAATTTAAGTCTGCCGAGTTCCAGACGTTTGTTCGAGAGATAGGAGCGCGCCACGTCACAACAGCGCCTTATCACCCAAGTTCGAATGGCTTGGCAGAACGTTTCGTTCAGTCCCTAAAGACGGCCATGAAGAAAGATTTAAGCACTGGAAACCTGCAGGCCAGCCTTCACAGCTTCTTACTTGCTTATCGGAATACACCCCACGCTACGACGAAAGAAGCTCCGGCTAACCTTATGTTCGGTCGCCGTCTTCGTTCCAAACTGGACATTCTCAAGCCAGAAGTAGAGGAATTAGTTCGCCACCAACAATTTATTCAGTCCGGCCAATGCAGCTCCAAAGCTCGACAGTTTGCTGTAGGCGACTGTGTTCTTGTTCGAAATTACAGGGGACCACCCAGATGGCTTCCGGGTACTGTGGTACGGCAGAAAGGACCCGTCTCGTATGCCGTCAAGGTTCACACACCAAGGGGCCTGGCCGTGTGGCATCGTCACCAAGATCAGCTTCTCCTGGGTGCAGCTGACGTCTCCAAGGGTGAGGAGAACAAGGACACCTTCTGGGAGTTCTCGGACACCACTGCGGAGACACCTACGGCAGCGCCCGCAGCCTCCGAGGCAGCACTACCAGTACGAAGATATCCCGTGCGCAATCGACGAGCGCCAGATCGCTACACGCCATCTTAATTTTGTGTAACGGTAGCTCCCCACAATTTAAGCGGGAGGAAATGTCATGTATGCGATAGCGCCGCGTGTTGTTAAGAGCGGCCAGCTAAGCTGCCCAGTAGTCATGTGACCCGACGGCGATACCTATAAAGCTGGCATGTCTCGGCTGCCGCCCCGCTCACTTTTGCACTTCCTTTTCTACCGTCGTACTTGCGGCACGATGTAGCAATAAAGTGCTTGCTACTGTCCTACGTTTGTCTCCGGGCTTTGGACGTAACAGAAGCCACAGTGATCATCAGCAGGAAATTCTCGCAACAGCGGTGGCAGCGGTGGTAAAGAGCGTCAAATTAGGGAAATGTCAATACAGTTTACACCAACCTGCAAAGTCAGACAGGAGCAGTTAGTGACGAGCCACTGTTCCGTAGCCGCCACCGCTGAGCAAATGGTCCTCCGGTGTCTGGGTTGTGCCTTTTGAAGGGGCGCCTCGATGACGTAGTTCACAATGGGGGCGTTGTCGATTCTTGATATGGACCTGGGATTCTTGATATGGCGTCGAAGAAGGTAAGGTGGCAGCAGGCGCCGATCCGTAGGCACGATTTCGCCGGAGCTGCAAAGTCACACAGGAGCAGTTAGTGACGAGCCACTGTTCCGTAGCCGCCACCGCTGAGCAAAATTCGGGGATTGTGCGCGTTCGTCTATGACTGTGCTCTACATCTACATATATTTGAATTGCAAGATACAGCAAACGGCATGGCTTTCTTGTTTTTCAGTGCGTTCTAATGATATGTTAAATGTCCATTTTTTAGTTGTTTCTTGATTGACATAGGCTGTAAAAAGTTCAAACAGCTGTGACGCGCCTGCCACAAGCTAATATGTTCCCCTGGCTTGCACTCCGCCACCCTTTTCACCTCACCCAGTACCCTGACCGATGGCCTTTCTCCGGAGGACACCTTAACCTGCACCGCTCTACATGTGAATGCCCCTAACCACCTCGACAGCCTAGAAAATCAACCCCTCCATTTCCCAGTGGGATGCCGCTCTCTCCAGCACAGTCTTGGACTACCAGCGACGACTGACTCACTGGGCCAGCCGGATTGCAGCAGTAAATGTGGCCGTGCACTAAGCGGTCCACGCTCTGGTACATCACTAAAAGTTTTTTACTACTATACTACCCGCATAATGACCGAGAACTACGGGTGTGAGATGGACGTGATTGCATTATGATTAACCGTGACGTAAATGACCAGTATATTATGTCTGATTTAAAGACCATTGATTCATATTCGTCGTGCATTTACAACCTACAATGCAAGGTTTGGTGTACGTACACCAGGTGAGCAAAGCGACCAGGAGAGCCCCGAGAAAGTAAGCGGCTACATAGACAGATGGATTGACACGGGCAAAGCGACTTTGCCAAGAAATGCTTTGCATTTCATAAAATTTAAATGAAATTGTGAGCTCTAGTGCAAGTGCACATGTCTCTCAAATTCCTTGCAAATTTAATAACCATACCTTTTACCAGGGTCCCTCCTTTTACTATTACTGCTGTACAGCCAAATCTTGAAACATATTTTCAAAGTATCACTCCACGTTGAGCATGTGCAACTCATCAAGCCAGTGCTGTCTTCTTGTCGTGGCTCTTTGTACGCACAGACACAGTTCATTTAGGAGCATGTAGGTGGGATCGTCTATTCCGCCGAAGCCATTGCTCCCAACCTTTCTTCGAAACCTTCCACCTAAACACACTGCACAAGGAAGGAACGACGCTGCACATATATTCGGGCGGTGTGTAACGCAACGTTGCATTTGGCTTTTCGAGCGCAATTTTTGCATGCTTCCGTAGTACCATGCCTTATGTAATAACCGACGTGGACGCAGCAGCCTTTGCAAGATTCCTTTATTGCACAAAAACGAGAATATGTGACGCGGTGCATCGCTTATTGACATACGTGCGATGGATTTAAACAAGGACATGCGCACTAAAGAGCCAATTTAGACACTCTACGCTGACAACTTCCATTATAGAACAAACGTGCAGTCTACATTGTCGCAGCGCGTGCAGGTTGACACCATTTTTGTAATGACTAAAGTGGGAATACTTTCGATGATATTGGTGACGACAGCAGTGATAATGTCTATAACGGCCAGCATCGTCAGTGGCCACCTCTAGCTGCAGCTGACTATGCGAGGAATTATCACGTTTCACATACATTCGTGGGCGAAGGGCCGGTAGTAGTGTTGCCGGTTTTGCACAACACGAATAAAAGTAGGCAAAAACATTGGGAAGTTCAACTTTCAGGTGACAGCGAATACCTGCTGGGTTTCACCACGTCAATATCGCGCCTTAAACGCTAAAGAGACATTAAACGAATGTATACTGATGTATAGTTCTTTATCACTTCTTTTGTTGATTTTGCCATCATGGCTTGAATATTAGAAGAGAAAGTGAAGGTCAAAGTTTTGATGTTTTTAATTCCGCGCCTAAACCTCAGTAGCTCAACGCAAACTTGACGTCACTGATTTCAAACTAATTCTTGGTATTTTGGCCGGCTCAATGAAATTTCATGAAACTTGCTACGTTAACTCTCTGGGCCCCTGAGAACACAGTGCAATTCGCTTTTATTAGTCAATAATTACGTACGTGGGTTCTATTAGGTGCCTCAAAAATCTATGACGTCACAGCAAGTTCGTGCGAGAACTAGAAGGCGGCGTCGCCCGTTGTATTTTCTTTTTGCGCATTTTCTCACTTACCTAGCGTATTTTCTCACTTACCTAGAGATGGCGCTGGTGGTATTGTGAAACATTGATTTATTGATACGAAAAAAATTTTTTTCGCTCTTTAGTGTGCTTGTAAGGTTCACCAGGCCTTCCCTCAGAGCCTATTACTGTGCATGAGAGCCCTTAATTCAGCAGCTAATTTTTTCCTTGTTCAAGTTAACCCTAAGAGCCCTTGGATTGGGCGTGCTACATAGGTTGTGTTGGGAACAGATAAAGTTCGTGTGCAGATATATATGAAGGTGTAAAAAGTTCCTAAAAAATACAGATGAACAACAGATGAAAAACATAAGTATTTACACGCTACAATAAGAAAAAGGAAATAGGGCAACCGAAACTTGGCTTGGACGTCCCTCAGCTAGTAGTTTCTTTCTTTCTTTCTTTCTTTCTTTGGTAGAAAATCCAAGGGATTCGCATGGCTGAGATATGTTCAAGTCACCTTGTTTCTCCTTTTGCCGAGCTTACACTGAACAGCGTGTGCGTGCTACCGGCGTGCGTCTCACGTGTTTCGCCGGCTCTGCGGGACGGATTTCGCGGTCAAAGCTACAAAGGCCCCGACATTTGTGAGGCAACGTAAGCCTCGCCTGAACAAAAAATAAAGAAAAGGCAGAAACCTCATAGCTCAACACAATGGCTCGTAAAACAAGCAGTAATCGATGAGGCAAATGTACTGTTCGTTGCACTCGGCGGCAGAATTCCACGGGCAGTTTAGTGGGAGGCAAGTGGTCGGCATTAATTATGTTGCTGGTCATAATCCGATCCCCGACATGTCACTGCTATACCTTGCAATACAGAGGTGTTCTCGATTTGTGCAGGCAAAGCATAGCACACCTTTTAGCTTTCACTCTTTAACGCGGCCACCGCACAGTCCCTTTTGGAAAGGTCGAGTGATCACCCGAAGGAAAGGCCAAGGCATCGTCTGACGCAGAAAAGGCCAAGAAACTGGTTGGCGTGTGAAGGCTTCCGATTTGAAAATATTGGAGTAGGGTGACATTCATCGCTAAGAAACATTTCAAGTACCCCGCCACGGTGGTCTAGAGGCTATGGCACTCGGCTGCTGATCTGAGGGTCGCGGGATCGAATCCCGGCCGCGGCGGCTGCATTTTGATGGAGGCGAAATGTTGAGGCCCGTGTGTCATGTCAGCGCATGTTGAAAAACCCCAGGTGGTCGAAATTTCCGGAACCCTCCACTACGGCGTCTCTTTTAATCATAGCTTGGTTCTGGGAGGTGAAACCCAGGAAATCAATAAATCATTCCACGAGTCAAACATTTCAAGTATGTTTAACACTACAAAAATGCATTAATTCTTATTTGTAGCAACGCAGAGATGGCATACGTGTTCTGTAAATAAATATACAAAATGGAACTGTGGCATCAGGTGTTCTTAGGCATCACTGAAGGTTATTCTACTGAACTATTTGCAAGGAGCATCCTGATGTGAGACCAAGGTGATGCCGCACCATACAGGTAGTTAACGAATACAAAGCACATATATAACTGGCATTAACTGAATGGTAGATCTGCAGAATTATGGAGAAACGTTTATTTTCATGCAGCAGCACCACGGGACAAAGTGTAACTCTATTTCAGCCTTAAACGCTTGGAGGTTGGGTATGCAAGGAAAGGACAAATCAATCAAGCTTGACCAACACTTGTCCTCCGCTTACAGTTCAAATGCACACTACCATTAAAGGATACGCGACATAGTGCAACATCAGCAAACAGCAGCAAACAACATCAGTAAACACATAAGCAGACACTGGCAGGAAGTTTTGATGGCTATTAATTATTTCGCACATTATAGAAGCAATATTGTAAGTGACTCAATTTTGCAAGCTTGGTACATTAAGGGATGTACAGGCGCTCCCAGAATAATTCGGAACGCCGAGCACCCAGCCGCTCGCCGGCGGAGCGCACCGGCGGATAAATGCACACAAGGTGTGCGCATGCGCGGCCTCCCTAGAGAGCTAGTTTCCCTCCCCAGTGCATCTAGATTGGCGTTGCCTTGCACCAAAAGGGCAGCGCTAGGTGCCCTTTAGCATTATGACAAGGTGGGCTTGACGGACTAGGCGCTGTATCATACTGCGCACCGCAATCTATAAATATAAAGGCTTGTCGATTCCTTGCGGCGTGTTCTCGTCAATATCTGCATCCATTCTGGGATACTACTTGCGGTTGAAGCGGCAAGGCCACAACGTCATCCTTGCCTTCTTTTCAACCGTGTTGGTCTGTTCTACGAAGTTCCTGCTTAATTATCTTTCAATCCGTGGTACTACAAGCTTGGTAATAAGAGGACTACTGTAGGTCTCGGAAACATAACCGGGTTCGTACCTACACGATGAGAAAAAATAAATATTTGTCTTTCTAGTTCAAACCTTTTTGTTCGCCCGAAGATATTTTGGGGCAAAGATCAAAAATAAAGAAAAAACCTGCTTGTACGGTCTCCATACGCGGCGCTCTTGATCCCACCGCGACGTAAATGTAGATTCATCCGACAGCATCACTTGCGTCCATTCTTCTGTAGTCCAGTGCTCGTATGCCCTGGCAAAACGTAGGCGTTGAGCTTTTTGAAGATCTGTCAGGTGTGGCTTTTGCACCGCGACAAATCCACGAAGACCAGCTTCTCGCATGCGCTTTCTGATTGTCTCCTCACTGGCTTGCAGTGCTGTATGAATCTGTCCGGCGCTTTGAAAAGGATCGGCGACTGATGCAGCAACAATGAGAAGGTCGCATTCTTCCGACGTGCATCTGTGCCTTCCGGATCGTGGCGCATCTGTTAGTGGGCCGTCTTCATCCCTGTATGCTTGTATAATGCGGTTGACCGCACTTACAGTCTTCCCTGTGAGTCGGCATATCACGCGCTGAGATTTTTCTTGTAACCAGTGCTCAATTATTTTTCATCCGCACATCGATCGGCATTCTTTTCGGCATGCTGCCTTGATAGGAAAAAGGTGAACTTCGTGTCAGTGGCATGGTTCAAATATATTCGTATCTCTTTATCAATCTGGCCACCGATATGCTCACGGTTGCATCGGATGAAAGCACCGTCCTTTGCGAGCGCTAGTCACAGTCGCCTACCGGAAATAATCACGTCAAATATAAATAGGAAGCAAAGTAGCAAAAGAAAAGTAGTGCAAGTGCACAAACACGCACGCACGATGGTTCCTGCTCCAACGCGCGTGCATGCGCACACGCGGCTTGTCAGACACCACCCACCCAGCTCCCCTTATCAAAACGCTAAGGGCCATATAGGGCACCGTTTTGTAGCAACACAACGCAAATATAGGTTCAATACGGAGCAATGTTTACTTGCCAGGGAGACCGCGCACGCGCAGACCATCGTACTACTTTTCTGCGCGCACACTCCGCCGGCGCGCTGTTGCCTGTCCGGCGTTCCGAATTATTCTGGGAGCGCCTGTACACAAATCTTCGCCTCTCATAGTGATATCACTGGACGTCATTACGCGAAGAGCTCTTTTCTGGAGAATTGTAATGGATTGAAGGTGAGATCTGCACGTGCAACCCCATATCGCAATCCAGTGATTTCTGTGAATGAATAAATGCATAATATGAATTAATTAGTGTAATACTTGAAAAAACCTTTCGACAACTACAAAGAATATTAATCCGTAAGAGGCTTTCTGAACAGTTTTCCTTACATGTAGGTGAAGTTTTAGGTGATAACCTATAACTACTACCAGAAATTTTGTGCGATTGGCACGCTTTATTAAGCTGCTGTCGCACATGACGTCATTATGCGCTAAGATTTGCTCTTGTGTGGAGTGAAAAAGAATGAACGCTGTCTTCATAGAATTAAGTTTAGCGGCGTTAGTTGTACACCAGCAGCGTAGATTGTGGAATTCAGCATTAACTTTGCTAATTAAGGAGCTTTCGTCACGATCAGATATCACTAGGCCGGTGTCACCTGCGTAAGGTATCGCAGTGGCTTTGACTGGCTGCGAAGGCATTAGCAAACAAAAGGAAAAATAGTGGTTCAAGTATGGATGGAACATTGTGGGACCCCGATAGTAATTGTTTTGGCGGATGACTATGAGTTGCCGACATGAACCATTGTGTTCTATCTGTTAAATAGCTGATGATAAGCTCAGGAAGTTTTCCGGTAATTCCACGCGGATTAAGCTTGCGTTTAAGAGTAACAAACGTGTTTGCGATTTCAATAAGGACTACTGCTACTAGGAAGCCGGAATCGATCAATTTCCTGATAGTGTCCAGAGATGTGAAAGTTGCTGTTGTTTTCGAGCAGTTTTTCTTTGAAGCCAGGCTGATTAGGGGAAAGAGTGGCATTTCTCTAAGTAAGTTATTGGGCGAGAGCAGATTATTTTAACAGGAGTTTTACTGGAAAGATGATGGACCGAGATAGGCCTATAATTTTCTACTCTTTTTCCCTCTGATTTGTACAATGGTGATACCCTAGCTATTTTCATGATGGAGGGGAACGTGCCCGGCGAAGATGCGCGACTGAATGATGACCGCTTGACGCGAACACCAGTGTCTGCAGGACCGACTATCGTGCTCGCGGTTTCGTTCTAGTGCGAGCCTCTCATTTTGATGGACACAGGTTCAGCCAATAGAGTTGAGTCTTTTTTTACCCACTGGTTGAACATTAGCTACTGTATGTTAACATTATGATCCTTGACTGCAGACCCGAAATACACGGGTTTCGACCCCGGCTGCACCGGTTGCATTTTCGATGGAGGCGAAAATGCTAGAGGCCCGTGTACTGTGTGTTGTCAGTGGTCGGAAAGGACCCGAAGCGGTCAAAATTTCCGGAGCTCTCCACATGGCATGCCTTTGTATCTTATAGTGCTTTTCGCACGCAAAAACCCAATCGATCGTCATCATAATCAGACCACTTTACCTCAACGTATACGCATTTGTATTATTATTAATAAAAATGAAGCAGTGTTAGGTGCGTTTTAACAAAAATGGTTTGTAAAAAGATCCAGTCCCGGAGAGATATCCGCAAATAGCGCAGAGGACATGTAGTACTGCCCACTCCGCTCTACAACCATACATGAAACTTCTGGGCACAAATGATCATTCTTTAAAGTAAACAGTGCCGTTTACCGAATATTACGGGATATATGTACAGCCTTCAACTCATCGCACATTTCTTGAACTACCTGAAAGAATAAAAGCGATGCTAACACAACGTAATCACGGCGTGTTCATTCGAAACCAGACTACCGTTAGTCTGTACTAGTCTCTCGCTTGTAAAAAAGTTTGGCATTGAACGATTTTACTGCGCAAGCTATTATGGATTGGTTACTGTCGAGGAGGTTCTTTTAACAGGAAAGTGTTTTATGCAGGGGTCCACCAGGACCCCCTACGTCACTACCGTAATGGATGCGATGGGGTAAAATAAATATGTAAAAACAAGAAAGAAGAAACTTCTGTCTGTACGCAGGGAATCGAACTCACAGCCCCTCGCTCCACGACGAGAGGTGGCCGGTGCTCTAAAAAAAAAAAAATTGGCCGCGTATCTCCGTGCTTCGCTGCAAATGCCGTCGAAAGACGATAGCCTTCTACCGGCCGTACTGCATGAGTCCCGTTTCGCGTGTTTCTATTCCCCCCGAGGAGTTGCGCAAGCGAGAGGGAAAACGAAGAGACGCGAGGAGAGAAAGGGACCTGCCGGAGTGGCGGGCGGCAGTTCCCTGCCTTCGGTTCCGCACGAGCGCGTGATGAGGGCGCCATCTGGCCATGGTTACGGGAAACGCAAGAAGCTTGCCTAGTACAGGAAACGTCCGCTTTTGCGCATCCTAACAAGCACTAGGGTCTTTAGAATTACGCATCTATGTATTTTCTACTAAAGGAACAGACCGTCCAATACATACGTATTGATGTTGCGCCTCAGATATGCGTAATGTTTGCTTTTTGGCCGACTGTGTTCAGAAGTATGAAGGTAGCCACCAGTTCAAGCTGGGTGGTCGTTGAGGAAGGGGTTCACCTTTCGCAGCAGGACAGACACACAAACCAACACACACACACACACACACACACACACAAACCAAAATTTCTGCGTTGAAGTATCCCAAGAAAGACTATCGTCTTTAAAAATGGCCGCGTATCTCCGTGCTTCGCTGCAAATGTCGTCGAAAGAGTCTTCTACCGGCCGTACTACATGAGTCCCGGTTCATATGCGGTTCGGCACGAGCTTCGGGCGTCTGTTCAGCCGCCGGGTACGCTTGCTTAGCCTCTCGGTCAGTGACAATTCGCACATCGCGCACCTCGTCTGTTTCCTGTTGCCTCCCGGCGCGCCTCAATTCACGATATTTCGCTAGCCGTTGGGCTCGTTGCTCTGACGTTTCCTGGGCACGCTTGAGACGACGGGCATCGGCACGCCGGCGCTTCTCCGCTGCAATCTGCTCGTCGGTCTTTTCCCTGAGTTGTCTGGACATGTCTTGTAGTGTGTGTTCTATATCATCAAACGGCCATTTATGTTTTGCCTTGCCTCAGACAGCGCCCCGTCTATGTTGAATCAGCCGCATGTGGCTGGCATTGATGAAATGGAGGGAGACGAAATATCGGGAAACGCAAGAAGCTTGCGTAGTACGCAGAGCTACTGGTAGGTGGCAGCACCGCGTCGTTTTACCGAAGTGTAGGAAACTTCCGCTTTTTCGTTCATAGCGTCGCATTTTTAGCGCATCCTAACAAGCACTAGGGTCTTTAGAATTACTCATCTATGTATTTTATACTAAAGGAACACACCATCTAATACTTACGTATCGATGTTGCGCCTCAGATATGCGCAATGTTTGCTTTTTGGTCGACTGTGTTCACAAGTATGAACGCAGCTACCAGTTAAAGATGGGTGGTCGTTGAGGAAGGGGTTAAACTTTCGCCATTACAGAGAGAAAAGCAGGACAGACACACACACAGATAGACAGACCAAAATTTCTGCGTTGAAGTATCCCAAGAAAGACTATCGTCTTTAAAATCCTCGCCGCCATCTCCTCTGCTCGTCTGATAGCCTGGAGTTGTTTCTCCAGGCTTGAGTCGCGGAGGACGGTGTCCCACGCTCCAGGCGAGGGAGTGGTCAGGAGATCGGAAATCGGGTACCAAAGAGCCCGTGTAATTTCGACGGAGATGAAGGAGCTGTGCATGTTGAGGTTCTTTGCTACTGGAAGTTTCCAGCGCGCTGTCGGTAGTGAAGAGTTTGTCGGGCTTTCACAGTCGGGGTGCACCTCCAAAAATGCGAGAAGGAGCTCCCTCTGCCTCTGAGCACCCGCGGGCCGAGATGCACGTTTTTGTGCGAGGACATGGAAGCAGCAGATGACGAGACGAAATTTACATATGACGCCACTTACGCGCACGCGACACCGCTTAGCGAACCTGCAGAGAAAGATATTGATGCTTAAGAGCGTGTTTACGTCTTAGAAGAAGAAAGCACAGTTTTTTTATTTATTTATTTATTTAGAAGTACCTTACAGGCCCCATGGATAGCATTGAGTAAGGGGAGCAACGCAAAAAACAAAAGTAATCTATACATGATTGCAAAAAGAGCACACAATAAGATGCTGGCAAACCGGTGTAATAAATGGAAACAAATGGTAAAACAGCACAATGCATACTCTTAAAAAAGGAAAGAAATGCAATATCATGGCAGCACACAACTTGGCACATTCCACATAAGAGGGGGGGGGGGAATTGCATTATACGTTACAACGAAATGTATAATTTGATGAATGTGGATATTTGTTACGATGAGAAGTGTAGGACCAGGAGTTCCCTAAATTTATCTTTATTTGTTTGCGCGACAGTGTTGTTAGGAAGCGAATTCCAGAATCGAATAGGTCGTGGCAAAGCCGAGGCGTTAAATGCGTCAGTGTTCCCATAGATGCGATTATAACTGAAGTCGTTGTGAAGACGTCGTGATGTACAGGGCGCGCGTACCAATGGCAAGTGTGCTGGCTTCATTTGATAAACATATCTATGGAACAGGGACAAGAGTGCTATGTCACGTCGACTACTTAGAGTTTCAAGGGAAAGGTTGAGTTTTATTCGCGTTATACTTGACTGGTAGTTATAATCGCGGGAAATAAATCGACTAGCTCTATTTTGGATAGCCTCTAACATGCGGATTAAGTATTCATGATAGGGAGACCATATGGGCGACGCGAATTCAAGTTGTGGACGTACAAATGTCAAGAACGCTAGTTTACGAATGTCGGATGGGCAGTTCCGTAAGTTGCGGCGGATATACCCAAGAGATTTGGAAGCGTTAGCGCATATGGTTGTGATATGAGAGGTCCATGAGAGGTTTGATGTAAGATTAACGCCTAGATATTTGTATGCTGATGCCTGAGACACTAGGATTGTATTTATGTAATACGAAAAGCTATGATTTGAAGTTTTACGCGAGAATGTCATTATTTTACATTTAGATGAATTCAGCTTCATTTGCCAGGCTTCGCACCAATTACTAACTATCTGCAGGTCATGTTGTAAAATGAGGTGATCATCAGGGCTCTTAATTGGTCGGTATAATATACAGTCGTCGGCAAATACGCGCATGCAAGATGAAATGTTATTAGGCAGATCATTGATATAAATAAGGAAAAGCAAGGGTCCTAGAACACTACCCTGTGGTACACCGGAGGTGACATATGTAAGGGATGACGTGTAATTATTAACGATTGTGAATTGCTGACGGTTTGTTAGAAAGTTTCTGATCCAAGAGAGTGTTGAGCTGTCTAATTTTAGAACCGATAATTTTGAAATTAAGCGGCAGTGAGCTACGCGGTCGAAAGCTTTGGAGAAGTCCAGAAAAATGCAATCTGTTTGAAGGCTATGATCCATGTTAAAATGAATGTCTGTAGTAAATTCGAGTAACTGGGTTTCACATGAGAAGCCTTTCCTAAACCCGTGCTGGTTAGAAAAGAAATAATTATTAGACTCCAGATGGCGATATACATGGGAAGCAATGATATGTTCAAGCATTTTGCAACAAATGCTTGTCAATGAAATTGGACGGTAATTTTCTGGGGAATTTTTATTGCCACTTTTGTGTACGGGTACAACTTTTGCAGTTTTCCAGTCTGAGGGAAGCTGACCTGAAGATAATGACTGGCGATAAATATGATACAAGAATTTACTAGATAATGTTAATGTATTCTTTAAAATTTTGGAGTTGATATTGTGAGGGCCTGATGAACTGGATAACTTTAGGTTATTAATAAGACCTGCGATACCATCTTCTGTTACGTCGATGGGCTCCATGTACTGGTAATCTAGATCAGTGACTTGCGGAATGTTCGAATGGTCTTCTGTAGTGAATACGGATGAAAAGAACGTATTAAAGGCGACTGCGCAGTCCTTGTCACTAACAGGAACATGATTACTATCGCATAGCGAAATGTGATGTGAGCCGCTATTTGGTGAAATCACCTGCCAAAATTTCTGGGGGTTGTGTTTGAGTAGCGATGGAACATCATGTAATATTTATCTTTAGCCTCTGCTAAAGCCGAGCAATATTCTTTCAAGAATAGACCTTATATATCCCATGCCGTGTGTGGTGATGAAAGACGACGACGACGAAGGTGGACGACCTAAGCGGCGCGTCGCGGAAAAAAGGGTGCACGTGGCGGAGCGGAAAGAGAAAAGAAGAGCAGTAGGAGGAAGGCACGAGGAGCAGGACGGCCGCCACGAAGGCACAGGAAGCCGGCGTTTGAGGAGCGGAGGTCTGAAGAGGGCTACCCGGGCTGCAGCGCTGGGCAGCCTCCTGACCGGTCCTGCAAACGTCGGTAGCCGGCGACTGCTGCCTGACCTCGCCGGGTGACCAGTGTGGCCGCTACCTACGGGTTTAGGGTGTCGGCCTTTACCTGCGCTGGGCCGACGCCACTCCGTGCTGCGTTCGAGAGCCAGAGCCACCACCAGCGTTCGAGCTCCACAACCTCGCCGGCCCGCCGCGTCCGTCAAGGTACCGCAGCGATGACTCGTTCTACCGGCGTCCACGGAGACGTGAGCGTACACACATGCATGTGACTTTGCTTTTTGAGAACTGTACACGCTAAAGACTTAATATGTGTAGCCCGCGAGCCTAACTCTTTTTATTGCTTGTACTTGTCCTTTGAGTGTGCCCATTGAATATATGTGTGTCTGCCTGCCTACCGTGTACCGCATCGATCATTCACCGCACCGCACGTGAGCGAACGTGAGGGTCCTTCCACTCACTACATTTCTGGCGTCCGCGACAGGACTAAGCTCTCGTAAGACCTCCTGAGAGCCTCACTTTGTTCATGTGCGGTGGTTGAAGATGGATGTGGAAAAACTGATAGGTCTCGGTAAACAGTTGGGACTAACAGGCAAGGATCTTCAGCAATGGTTAGAGAAGGAGCGGGAGCGGGAACGCGAGAGGTATGCACTAGAGCGCGAAGCTGCGAAAGAATATCACGAGCGGGAGTTGCAGCGGCAAGCCAGGGAACGCCAGTTGTTAGAGCTTCGGATATGCATGCAGGAACTGCAACAAGCAGTCCCCGCCGAACTAACGGATCAGTCTTCTTGTAGAGCCTCTAAGAGGCCTAGCATACATGAGGAGCATGAGCAAGAGATGGCTCGCATAGAGGCGGAGGCTGCTCAGCTCAGAGCAGCTTTGCAACAGATAGAGCTTGCCGCGCGAAATAGGCGGTCACTATCAAGTGACTCTAGTGTTGAGGACTACGCGAGCAACAACATGGACACTAACGTGTCGTATATTGAAGGCGACTATGGTGAGGCCAGAAAAAATGTGAGCTTAGACCCTGTCATATCAGAAGGATTTGACAAACCAAGTTTAGAATATAGCCCAGATCTGTTAGGTCATGTTAGTTGCTTGCGTGAGAGTGCGTCTACAGCAGATGTTAAAGAGGCAAAGAGTGTCTCAATGTCTGGCAAAGGCTACACATCTGGTGTCACTACCGACAAGAGCGTGACATGGCCTGGATGGCGTGTGGAGCGAGCAGATAGCCAGGAAATGTCTGTAAATGTTATGGATTTTGAGGTGGTAGTCTCGAGCGAATATGAAGCTAAAGAAATACCGCTCAGAGCTTTCCGTAGCAGTGATGAAAGCCCCCCACTGACAAACAATGTTCAAGGTGGTAAACTTAGAATTGAGGTAACTGCGAGAGATGC
This sequence comes from Hyalomma asiaticum, assembly GCA_013339685.2. Classification (NCBI taxonomy): domain Eukaryota; kingdom Metazoa; phylum Arthropoda; class Arachnida; order Ixodida; family Ixodidae; genus Hyalomma; species Hyalomma asiaticum. The sequence continues at coordinate 86,021,020 of CM023487.1, read as the reverse complement.
TGTCCATGCAAAATGTTCCGTGGCAAACGAGACAGCAGCAGGCCCCATATTGTGTGACGAGGTTCAGAGCTCAATATCGGAGGAACGAGCTCAGGGAAAGGACCCTTTCTTAAACTACGGTGCCAGCCAGCTCCGTGGAACTCCTTGCGGAAATGAGAATTCCTCCCGTTATTTCTGGCGGCTGACACGAAAGGCCACTGGCAAACTAAGTGATCCAAAGCGTTTAGAGAAGCTTCGTCTGCAATTTTCAGTATTTAATGTGGCAGAGGCTCCCTGGTCTGACGTAGGGCTCGTACTACAGCGAGCACGTCAGGGTGACCTGCACCTGAGGAAGCGCACGCGCTTTAACAAAAGGCGGAAAAAACGCAAAGGGTCGACTGAGAACAGCCACCGAACTCACTGCAAAAAAAAAAAAGAAGGAATACAACCAGATGTTGTCATGGCGCAACCTGTGTGTGAAATTATTTTTTTTTTGCCCGTAGCACTGGAAAGCTCTCTATATTGTCAGTAATGACATTGTATGTATATATGTGCTCATGTTATGACTCTAAGTGTGCCTGTAGCGTTTAGGAACGTGCGAACAGTGTGAATAGGTGAATGTGCGGACAGTGCGAACAGTGCAAAAACTCCTGATGGGATCGACAGTATTGCTAAATAGCTGTGAACATTCCCATTTGCGTGCTAAGTGCAAGTAAAGTCAGTGCACCTCCGCTAGTCCACTCCTCAGAGCAAAGTTGTTTGAGGAGGAACAACTTTCTTCGGTGAGGGGTAGTGTGGTGATGAAAGACGACGACGACGAAGGTGGACGACCTAAGCGGCGCGTCGCGGAAAAAAGGGTGCACGTGGCGGAGCGGAAAGAGAAAAGAAGAGCAGTAGGAGGAAGGCACGAGGAGCAGGACGGCCGCCACGAAGGCACAGGAAGCCGGCGTTTGAGGAGCGGAGGTCTGAAGAGGGCTACCCGGGCTGCAGCGCTGGGCAGCCTCCTGACCGGTCCTGCGAACGTCGGTAGCCGGCGACTGCTGCCTGACCTCGCCGGGTGACCAGTGTGGCCGCTACCTACGGGTTTAGGGTGTCGGCCTTTACCTGCGCTGGGCCGACGCCACTCCGTGCTGCGTTCGAGAGCCAGAGCCGCCACCAGCGTTCGAGCTCCACAACCTCGCCGGCCCGCCGCGTCCGTCAAGGTACCGCAGCGATGACTCATTCTACCGGCGTCCACGGAGTCGTGAGCGTACACACATGCATGTGACTTTGCTTTTTGAGAACTGTACACGCTAAAGACTTAATATGTGTAGCCCGCGAGCCTAACTCTTTTTATTGCTTGTACTTGTCCTTTGAGTGTGCCCATTGAATATATGTGTGTCTGCCTGCCTACCGTGTACCGCATCGATCATTCACCGCACCGCACGTGAGCGAACGTGAGGGTCCTTCCACTCACTACACCGTGGGAGAGTTTGTGCGCTTTGCATTTGTGTATAGCCTTTTCTTTTTATTCCTTAACCTTCGAAGGCATTTGGTGAACCAAGGGTTCCGCGTATCGCCCGATACCTTGATTAGCGGGATATACTTTTCTACTAAATTACACAACGTTTCTTTAAAAAGAAGCCAGTTTTCTTGAACTGACCGAACTGAGAAGAAAGTTAAGAAGGTGCCAGAAAGAAATGTATCCAGTTCTTTGTTGATTTTGTTATAGTCTCCTCTGTTATAGTCGCGAATGGTTTTGTTTGAGACGCCAGTGAACTGCAAGGGGATATTAAGAGTAAGCTGCAGTAGCTTGTGATCGCTGAAGCCATCTAAGCAGACGATTTCACTAACCGTTTCAGGGGCGTTAGTGAAAACTAAATCTAAAATGTTTGTGCAGCGAGTAGGTTGCGTAATCATTTGGAACAAATTGAAGTCCAAAGCTAACGAAATGAACTCCATTGATGTGCGACAAGCGGATGATAGGTTCTTCCAGTCAATGAGAGGAAAATTAAAGTCGCCAAAGAGATAAACGGTATGATCTGGACAGAGCTCAAGAGCTTTAGCAATATTACTACGCAGTTCGACAAGAAAAGATTGGTTTGTATCGGGAGGGCGATAACAGCATCCTATCAAGACCTTGTTGCTGTAGGTTTCACATTCCGCCCATACTATCTCAATACTAGAATTTATCTTAACAATACGCGACGTCATTGTTCTTCTGATGCCCAAGAGTACGCCACCACCTTTCTTTCCAGTGCGGTCACACCTGAATATGTTAAATGGGTTATCATATGGGAATATTTCATTATCGCTTATTTCAGGGTGCAGCCAAGTTTCCGTAAAAACGACAATGTCCGAATTGCAGTCGTCTAGAAATGGGGCGATGGCGTCGCGTTTAGGCAACAGACTACGGATGTTAGTGAAAGACAGAGACAATGTTGGTGCGATAACAGGTTGCCGTGATCTTCTGCGGTTACAAGTGTGCACAGGGCTTAGCTGTTATCTGTTGCAAGGAACAATAGCTTTACGAGCACTATCAAAAACATAGATGATGTCCCCAATTCGTAGTCGATCAGTTGATAGGCTAAAAGGCCGAGCTTCCGCTTTGGCGAAATCGATTAGCTGCTTTCTTGCATGCCGTGTTGCCGGCGAGAAATCTTCACGAATGGGAAAGCCAGACCCTTTTAGCTTATGTGCAGCAGACAGGATACGTCCTTTGTCTTTAAAAAATGTCAGTTTCGCAATAGGCCTCACCTTTCCTTCAGTATATTTTCCTACTCGGTGTACCCTTTCAAATTGCGAAGCGATTAAATCCATGCCCAATCTGTCGGAACAGAATTTTATCACTTTATTTTCTGAAGCAGCCCAGTTTTCCTTAGCCTCGTCTGCTATTCCAAAAAAGAGCACGTTGGATCGTCTCATGCGGTTTTCCGCATCTTCACATCTAGAAGATATTCTGTTTAGCTTATCGGAAACATCACGCAATGTTTCCAAGCACGTTCCAGAATCCCCAGCCACTTGCGATGGCATACACGCTTCCAACGTTGCTAACTTTGTACTTAGAAGTTTAATTTCTTCGACAGCGGCAGCCTGTTCTTCGTTCGCGCGCTTCAAGTCAGCGCGCAAAGACTTTTCATTATCTGCATGTTTGCGCACGGTTTCAAGAGCAGCGGCCTGTCCCTTTTGGAAACTTTTACAATCGCCTTGCATAGCAGCCACGGTGCTTTCGAGCTTATTTATTCGTTCCAAAGCAGCGGCAAAGGCGTCTGCCTCAGCCTTGGACATGGGACCGGGATTCTGCTCTACATCACCCGCAAGGACTAGCAACAGTTCAAACAAGGTAAAGCACACTTTTGATAACACTGAAACAGAACGCTTAAACGCATCAGTCCACTCTGTCGGGCACGACACCACTATGATACAATAACTGCTGGATTTAAACGAAACAGCGCTCGTCAAGTAACTAACCTGTAACAACGGCATTGGTGAGGATGGCATACTGAAAGTGGTGTCGTGCCCGAAGCCGACGATAGTTGAATGGCCTTTAAAGCCCCCGCTGCTTGCGACGACGGTAGTACTGGTTCCAGGTTGCCAGACGAGTGGTCGGGCGCTGTCTAGATTTGGTCTTGCAGGCGTCGCCAGATCGCAGGCTGGGAGCGGGCCAGTTTCGCTGCTCCGGTTGACCGCAAGGATCATGGAACAGAAGGCCCATGTCGTGGCAATCTGTAACAACGGCATTGGTGAGGATGGCATACTGAAAGTGGTGTCGTGCACGAAGCCGACGATAGCTGAATGGTCTTTAAAGCCCCCGCTGCTTGCGACGACGGTAGTACTGGTTCCAGGTTGCCAGACGAGTGGTCGGGCGCTGTCTAGATTTGGTCTTGCAGGCGTCGCCAGATCGCAGGCTGAGAGCGGGCCAGTTTCGCTGCTCCGGTTGACCTGTTGCCGGCGAGAAATCTTCATGAATGGAAAAGCCAGACCCTTTTAGCTTATGTGCAGCAGACAGGATACGTCCTTTCTTTAAAAAATGTCAGTTTCGCAAAAGGAGCAGCTTTCTTAATTTCTCGGGAGAAACATTTTGACTTTCAGAAGCAGACGACAAACGGAGTACGTCATCATCCTAGGAGCGCGCCGCTTCCCCATTGGCCGCGCCGGCCGCGCTCCTCCCGTTCTCAAAGCATTGCTCAAAGCTATCGCGGACCACCCACTTTGTGACGTCAGCGTTCGGAAAGCGTTCTCGAGCTAACGGCCGAACTCCGATCGCCCCCCTGGTGTAGGGTTCCTGACGCTTTCCATCGCCCCTAACTTTGGAACTCGCTTTATCATATGGCACTGAAACCGCGATAACAAATGGACAATCTCACCGAAAACACTCCCAGCGTTTGCCGCGATCATGACGCAAGATATATTCGTGAGGTCGGGACGCTCGTACGACGCGATCAACGAGATAATCAGTGCTGAGCACCCGTTCGCCCTCTGATAGCAGCGCATGTCTATGGGACGTAGGTCGAAACTTCATGAAAGGCTTCATCTCGTGTTCCTATAGCAACTTGTGAACTCAAGTTCCCGGCGAAGTACGGCAGATGCTCGCTTGCATGAACACTTGGCGCATCTGACCACAGAATACCTATAAGTAAACATAGAGAAGGGAAACTGTACCTCTGACAGTGTAACGAAAATAAATGGTAGTGGTGGCGTCATGAACTAACGTATACAACCGAAAGATGGCCCTGCACAAGCTATCACCTTCATTACGTAATGGCAGTACGAACGCTACGTTGTTGCTGCGTGCGGCCGGTCGCGCTGCTTGCTAGCTGGTTCTGGCCGTGTGGTTGGTGCTCTCCCGAGGCTTTATTCTTGGGCACGGTACTGTAACACGATTATAAATATCTCCCTTATGTCGCCAGGTGGCCGAGGGGCCTCAGCTGGCAAAAAAGACGCTAAGCAAGTAAGCTTGCGTTCTTTATTTGCAATCGTGATACATGCAAGCGAGCAACGCTGTCGCCGATAGATTTGAACATACAGGCAACATAAATAGCCATCTGTTTACCAAAATTACAAGCTGATATTGAAAAAAAAATTGTCTCATCTTCGTGAGCAGCGAAGTTTCAGGAAACCACGTCCACTCTGGGCTGCCCTCTTACGGTAGTACACTGCTCAGCGAATGAAACGCAGTAGTCGAAATGCACGGCTGACGACGCTTTCTGCGTCATCGCTTTGCTCTGGGGCCATCGAGCTGATTCGCTGGGAAACCCATTGAAGAAAGCGAGGGACTCTCTCAAGGCTTGTGGTTCAGTTTGGTCCCTTGGTGATTGCCAAGCGCACTGCGATAGCACGGAATGCGCCGGCCATTACGTGGTTCGAGTATCGCGTTTCATTCGCTTTAGCACCGTACATGCTGTATTTGCGTACGCTTCTGCCTGTCATCATTCACCGATTTCAGCCTTATTAAACAGGCCGAGTCAAAACACTACCAAATATGTAAGGTCAGCAAGATTACCGAGATATACTATTTGACAACACGTTGTTGAGGGGCAAGTGACGTTGAAAAAAATAAACTACTATTTAATTTTCCCGTACATATTTTGTGCTTTTGATACTGCGTTCCGTTTCCTTTCTCCTGCTTGTTTGTTTGGACTCCTTTGTTTCGAAAACTCACTACAAACTAGCTCAACTTTCAGTCATCCTAAACTCTTATAAAACAAAATTTGTTTACCGTATCACATTGAGAGATTAACTTGGTTTGTTATGCGAGAGAGGGCGAAGATTTCGCAGCGGCATAAATGCTTCAATCCAGTGACAGTTGGCCAAGAAAGAAAGCCTCAGCTTTAAGCCAGCATTTCGGCTGGCACGGATATTTCTCAAGGCCGTTACGGAAGATGAGTACAAGTACAAAGTTATACCTTGGCTCGTCCATTGTTCGTAAACCGGGAAATCCTTGTGGTGCTGTGATGGATAGTCGCCAAAGTAGCCGCTAAATTCACAGTTTTATGCTTTACAACCATTTAATTGTCTGCCTCACTCTTAGCGTCGGTGTCACACTAAACTAGCCTTTCTGTGTTATATAGCTTCACAGCACTTGAAGGAAAAAGCACTCAGTACACACTCAAACCTCAAACACGAGCAAATGCTACCCAAATAGCTGTAATCGCAACTGAGCATCTCTGTAAACATAGTTTTTAAAACTTGATGTCGTGCTTTAGGTCTCCTGACTGGAACCGATTTTATTATTTGCAATGTTCCTGTGACTTCGCCTCACACACAAAACACTTTGCTTGCACACATGTAACAGTTTTTTTGGCAGTGTCTGTCTCACATAAGCCCTTTAATACACCAGCAAAATTTATGCCCTGCTACTAGGAATGACCTTTTTAAGTGCTGGACAAATAACAGCCTGTTTTTCAATATACTGCCTGAAGTATTATCCGCAGCCTTCCTTCTGCTCTAAAAGCCAAACTGTATACGGGAGTAGCGTCGGGGCTGCTATTTTACACGTGATCACTGCATGAGATCTCTATTTTAACGAAAGGTCATGTGCCTGTACAGAAGTTTCCTTTTAAAAGCTTTCACAATGTGGCTCACAAGTAAACAGTAGTATGCGTAGCTTGTTGCTTCAGAACCACTGTAGCCTTCCTTGTAATTTCTGAGCGAAATAATCTTCACATTTCCAACCATCTGCACTCAACGCAAAGGATAAATGCTGTGCCTAAACATGCTACTGCTGGCTTGTTCGCGACCAAATTACATGCATTACATGATACAAAGATGGACACACTTACAGAAGCATACCGCGTGACACTCACTATCGAAGAAATTTGAAGCCGGCACATTTCCCTTACACTGGTTACACTGAAAGGTTCCACTATGGCCGGGCACCCACACTAACCGAAGACGGCACAACTGTCGGAAAAATTCTTTGTAATTGCAAGTCCTTTGGAGAGGTTAAACGGGAACAAACCAACACCGCATCTGTAATAATTATCTGAAGTTGCTGAGGACTGAATTTCCCATTTGCAAATACGATCGCCCCAACTGCAAGAAATATGTTTTTTTTTTGCACGCGCTACACGAGCACCTTTTCCATTCCGTTCTCTTCCAGAGGGACACCTCGCTGTCGTCTGCTACACTCGCATATTTTTGTAGCCACTTTTTCACGCAATCCGTAGCTCACGGTACGCCGTAACATTCACACTCACCTTAGCCCAAAGCACAGACAGCTGTACGGTCGAAGAAAAATGGACTACACACGGTACGTTGGTATGCTATCATAAGCGTCGATCGTTGGCGTATGCCTATGTGATCGAGCAAATTGCGCAGAAGCATATCGAATGGTAGCAGGGCAAGTGTATTGCCATGATAGCGCTTATCACGCATTAGAAGCGCAATTCGCGTTGCACAAGCACCGTCACTACAACTCCAGGTGCAATAGCTTTATCTAGTCAGCATATCGTATGCGAGGAGCCGCCGTAGCCTAGTCGTATAGCGTGTTCGCTTGGCACCTCGAGGGCCCGTGTTCAAAACCCGCCTGCCACTTGGTAAGATGAATACGTGTGCGCGTGTGTGTGTGCGCTTTCTATGTCGATTTAAATCGTAAGTGAGGGCAAACAGTTCCTTTCTTGTTTCGAGAGCGGAATCCAAGCCGGCCGTTCGGTGCGTGGGCCGATACTTGAGGCAGTGCATAGCGGGAAGTGCAGAAGAGTACGCGTAATTGCAGCATAGTTCATTGCAATGCACATGACGAGTATATCATGTTAGCGATATAAAACAGTCATTCACGTTCCTCATACATTTATACCCTGCTATAGAAATATTGGCTTATACAAGGCGAGCGAGACGACCAGGGGAGCACTGAGACGTAGGGGGCTAGACAGATAGATGCAGTAGTCAAGGTGACTTAAGTTCGCCAAGAAAAGCTTAAGCATTTGAAATATGCATTCGCACAGCCTTAATAAGAACTTTGAATGCATTACATAATTTGTGTCACTACAGCGCCTGCAAAAACTAGCGTGAAATTCTAGATGCAATAGCCATTGATTGGAGAAATTAATGCAGTATCCATTTTGGTAGAATATCTGGCGTTTACGAAGAGTGTTCGTTTCCTTTGGTGGCTGGTGGAAAAAAAATTATTTGTGATAATGTTATAATAACGAGAAAGCGATGAACATTTCGGCAATATTCTGAAGTGTTAGAGCCCTTAAGTGATAGACGAATGAAGAGAAGTCAGAAAAAGGTTAAATGGTGACATTAAAAACCACGCGTCTATTCCACGGTAAAATGTTTGACATTCTTCATAACCCAAAACGCAGACTTGGCATAGAGCAGATGACCTACTGCAGCAGACATGAAGTAGCATTCCACGAGATTTCCAAACTCGCCTTTAGGTCCTAGGAGGAAGTGCCGTCCTAGCAGTTTTCAACGAGCGCATTTTACAGTATGCCTTAAAGGCCAACTCCGGCGATTGTTGACTTCGACGGATCGCAGTGAATTTTTCAGCATATGCTCTCCTCTGTAGTGCACTGATATATACCAGGCTATAGGCAGCTGCGATTTATTCAATTTTCCTGACAATAAATTTCAAGAAATTTCAGCTGATCCACACGTGGACCACCATGTGCTCTTGACGTGATTGCCTTCAGTGCAGCCTACACGAGAAGGTGGTCTGTCAAGAGCAAAACGGTGATACCTCAGCGCTCAAATATTCGCTGTTTAGAAAAACTGCCGTAGCGGATTAGATGACATCACCGCTCTCATCTTTCGGCCACCAGCTTCTTCAAATTTCTGATGGAGGGGACGCCGTGACGTCATCGAACATGCTGCATGAAGCAATGTGTGTCCGTTTCAGTTTCAGTCTGAACACATCGTCGATTCGGTTATTCAGAATTATTGGTCAATTTCTGAGCGCACTGGCGACCCTGCTTGCCACATAACTATCAGTGCCATTGGAGAACAGCGATGTCAGAATACGGTGAAAAAACATCCTGAGGACCCCTTTAAAGGGACCATCTACCGTCCTTCATCGCTCTCCCGTTTCTTTTTTTTTTGACTCAATAGAAACGGTACCTTTCGAAGTGTCCCAGCGCGCAGTGGTTTCTCCAGAAACTGAGTAGAAATTATTAAAACACAATTTTTTTACCAACGAAGTCGCTCCTCTCCTACGTGTACACATGGCGGCAAAAATGGCTACCGCACACGATACGTCTTTGTCTCCCTGGCAACCCTTTCGGGCGCGAGAGGCTTCTCAGCAGGAACCGCTTCCAATGTCGACATTCCAGAGGTGACGATGAGGAGAGGAGAGGGAAAGTCGGCGCGCCAGGATGCGCCCCGGACATGCAGCGCCGCATGCATGACAAGCGCAGTACTACAGGCAGACGAATTCGAAGGCAGCGCCACCCGCGCTGCACCGAAAGCAGCGAAAAACAAACAGACAAATTGTTATTGCACGCTATGAAAAGGTGTCTCATAGGGCGAAGTACGCTTGTAAGACATGTATAATTGTTTTCAGTTCAGTTCAGTTTTATTTCCTTAAAGGCCCCCATTCATGGGGTGTTACATAAGGGGTGGGATTACAAATAAAAAATTTAACAGTGATAATTCAATTAACATTGCAGATGATCAGTTATACGTTCTTGGAAAGCAGATGACGAGGGAATGTTGACGATGTCGTAGGGCAGGCCGTTCCAGTCTGAAGCTGCGCTTTTTCAGCAGAATATGTATGCCTGCGTGGCCTGGTTCTCGTACATTTGGAAATTGACAAACACGCTGTTGGGTGTCACTAGGGGCGTTTTTTTGTACCACTTTCAGAGCAAAATTAAAAACGTATTTTTTTTTTTTGTGCAGTGAAAGCGTGCTCGTTCCCGTGCGGCAATGCACCTTTCGACGTACGACTAGACGGAGCACCAATTCAAGAGTTGGAAACAATTCGAATTCTCGGAACGCACTTCAACAAACGGGGTAATAACTCATTTGACATACAAAAACTGAGAACATCCTGTCTTCAGATCTTTCGCATGATTAGCCGGGTGGCCAACCGAAAACGAGGTATAAAAGAACCTGACGTCGTGCGACTGCTCCAGGCATTTGTCCTCAGTCGCATAACCTATAGCTTTGCTTACATGAGGATCTTGAAAGCAGACGAGCACAAAATAGACAGAATTATCCGCATTACTCTGAAGAAAGCTGTCAACCTTCTGCCTTGGACACTTACGGAACGCCTACTTCAAATGGGGCTTCATATAATACAGCATCCCAATTATTTAAAGCTCAACACATGAATGAATTCATGCACCTGGCAGTCACTAAAACGGGTCAAAAACTACTCTCTCAAGTTTCCATCGAAGCCAGAGGAGAGGGAAACAACGCATACCACCCGAATGGAGACGGGATGTCATCATCAAGCCCCTACCACGCAACATGCACCCTCAGTTCCACGAACACAGACGCCAGGCCCGGGCAAAGGTACACGACAAATACTCAGACACCGAAGGTGCCTTCTTTGTCGATGGGGCTGGACCAGTATGTGGCAAATCCACAGCAACCGTCATTCCCCAAGGAAAACAGATCGATTGTATATCGGCTCAGAATACAGACGCAACTATCACGGAAGAAGCAGGAATTGCTATCGCCCTCCGAAACCCTGGAGCAATTTTTATTCTTATGGACTCACAAGCAGCCTACCGCAACTCATCCAAAGCCAGATGGGTCCTATTGCCCACCTCATCCTCACGTAGCTACGATCTCAACGCTCAGAGGGAGAGCGGGAACAGTTGATATGGATACCCGGCCACTGCGGAGTTAGAGGCAACGAGCTCGCTCATGTCTCAGCCCGACAACTACTCTTCCGGGCCTCCGACCCCGGCGTATCGCAACCTCTCTCACCTATGCGTATGGACCCGCTTTGACACACTGAAATTCTTCAACAACAAAGACTCGAACGAAAGAACTTCCGCCCCCGGGTAGCAACCTCAGTAAAGAATCCCAGGTAGCCTGGCGTCGCCTGCAGACACACTCTTACCCCAATCCGTACATATTATCTAAGATAGATCCCGACGCACGCAAACCACAGTGTAGGTTCTGCAATGACCAAACAGCCACCCTGTACCACATGGTATGGGAGTGTCCGAACTCTCAACCAAGGCCACACGAAGCAGAACGTAACAGAGAAGGCTGGGAGACAGCTCTGTCCAGCTCGGATCCGAAGGCCCAGGAAGCCCTCGTGAAATGGGCGAAGACAGTGAGCCGCGCCAATGGTATCCCGGACTAAGG